>JAREIK010000010.1:884968-935668 GCA_029783825.1 Sapria himalayana
TATATATATATATATCAATTGATAGATAGATAGATTGACAAATAGTTAGATAGACATATAGATAGATAAATAGATAGATAGAATGATAGATAAATAGATAGATCAATATAATATCGATATAATAATAGATAGATAGATAGATAGAAAAATAGATATAAAGATAGATAGATAGACAAATAGATATATAGACTAATGTATAGATAGATAGATTGATTGATATATAGACTGATAGATAAATAAATAGAAATATAGATAGATTTATTGAGAGACTGATAGACAGTTTGATAGACAGATTAAAGATTGATTGATAGATTGATTGATAGATTGATTGAAAGACAAATTGATAGACAAATAGATAAATATCTAGATATAAACATAGATAGTTAAATAGATACATAGTCAATGGCTGATGATAGACAAATAGATAGACAAACATAGCAATTGTTATTTAGATGGATAGACAGATAGACATATTGATAGATAGATAGATATAAAGATAGAAAAATAGATAGATAGATAGACAGAAATATAGATATATAAATAGATAGATAGATAGATATATAGATAGATACCTAGATGGATAGCTAGACAAATATATAGATTGATAGATTGATTGATAGATAGACTGACAGGAAGACTGCTAGATAGTTAGATAGATTGATAAATAGATAGATTGATTGATTGATAGATATGTAGATAGATAGATTTATAGATAGTTTGATAAATAGACAAATAGACAGATACACAGATAGATAGATAAATAGATAGATAATTTGATATATAAAAAGATAGATTGATAAATAGATAGCTAGACAGAAGATAGGTAGGTAGTTAGATAGATATATAGATAGATAGAAAGATTGATAGATATATAGATAGGCAGATTATTAGATAGATAGAAAGATAGGTAGATAGATAGAAAGATATACAGATAGATAGACAAATTGATAAATAGATAGAAAAAAATATATATTATCAGATTGTAATACCGATTGAAATATAGATAGATAGACAAATAGATAAATAGATTGAAAGACAAATAGATAGATAGATCAACACATAGACATACATATAGATTGACAGATAGACTTATAGATAGTCAAATAGATAGAGATAAAAAAACTAGGCAGATTGAAAGACAAATAGATATATAGATAAATAAAAAGATAGATAGATTGAAAGTCAACTTGATAGATAAATAGATAGACAGAAAGATAGATAGATGGAAAGACAAAAAGATATAAAGACAAAAAAAGATAGATATATAGATACATAGAGAGACAGATTGATAAATAGATAGATATATAGACAGACAGATATATTGATAGATAGATATACAAATAGATAGAAATATAGAAAGACAAATACATAGCTAGATAAATAGATAGGTATATAGATAGATAGATAGACAAATAGATAGATTGATAGATAAATAGATAGACAAATAGATAGATTAATAGATAAATAGATAGACAGATTGGTAGATAGATAAATTAGCTGATTGATAGATAGATAGACAAGCATATTGATAGAATGTTAGATAGATAGATAAACATTTATATAGAAAGATAGATAGATATACAAAAAGAAATGCAGATAGATATATAGATAGACAAATAGATAGATAAGTAGATTTATAGATAGATAGATATATATATATATATATACACACATATACAGTCAGAAAGTTATATAGATAGATAGACAAATGATAATCTAATAGACACATATACATATAGAAAGCTAGAAAGATAGATATATAAATAGACAGACAGACAGATAGATAGACAGATTAATAAATATATAGATAAAGAGATAGAAAGATTTATAGATATATAGAAAGATAGAAAAAAAGATAGACAAATAGATAGATAAATAGATATATAGATATATAGAAAGATAGATAGACATATAGATAGATAGATAGACAAAAAAAAAGATAGACAAATATATAAAAAGATAGGCACATAGAGAGATTAACAGACATATATTTAAATAGACAAAAAATTGATAGATAGATAGTTAGATAGATAGATTAGTACACATCCAGATATAAAGACAGATAGATAGTCAGTCAATCATTTAGTTAGTCAAGCAGGCAGATATTCAGGTAGACAAGTAGACAACTAGATAAATAGTTAGATAGACAAATAGACAGACAGAAAAATTGATAGACACACAAATATTAAGACACACAAACAAACAAATAAATAGACAAATTGATAGACAAACAAATAGATAAATAGAATGCAGAATAAAAAATATATAGATAGTTTGATAAATAGATTAATAGATAAATTGATAGATAGTTAGATAGATAGATACATAGATATATAGATATATAGACAGATAGATAGAAAGATAGATAGACTAATAGATATACAGATATATAGATAGATAGAAAGATAGACCGAGAGATAGAAAGATGGATAGATATTAGATAGATAGATAGATAGATAGAGAGATAGATAGAAATATAGATACTTAGACAAATATATAGAAAAATAGACACACATATAGATACACAAAAAGACTAATAGATAGAGATACAAAGAGATAGATAGAGAAATTAGTTGATAGATAAAAAGATAAAAAGATAAACAAATTGATATGCAGATAGATAGATATATAGATAGATAAATAGATTGATATACATATAGATAGATAGATAGAATAATTAATTGATAGATAGATTGATAGACAGATTGATAAACAAATTTATATACAGATTTATATATTGATTTATAGACAAATAGATAGACAGTATAAAAGGCAGATCGATAGACAAATAAATTGATATATAGATAGACAAATCTATAAATAAATATCTTGATAGATTATTTAATAGAAATATAGATAGATAGATCAAAATATACATAGATATATATATAGACTGAGAGTTTAAGAAATAGATAGATTAAAAAATAGACAAAGAAATAGATAGATAGATAGATATACATATGGATAGAAAGATTGTTATATAGAAAAATAGACAGATAGATAGACACATAGATAAATTGATAGATAGATCAATAGTTAGATAGATAGATTTATTAAATGATAGATAGAATGATAGATAGATTGGTAGACATATAAATAGATAGATAGATATATTTATTGATATACATAAATAGACTTATAGATAGATAGGAAGCTATATAGATTGATAGATGGACATATAGATAGGTAGAAAGATAGACAGATATATTGACAAATAGATAGTCGGATATATAATTAGATAGATAGAAAAATTGATAGACCATAGATAGATAGCTAGATAGATAGACAGACAGATAGATAGATATATTGATAGATAGATAGATATATAGAGAGTTATATAGGTAGATATACAAATAAATAGATAGATAGATAGATAGAAAGATAGATTGATTAATTGATTGATTAACAAATTGATAGATATGTTGATATACAGATTTATAGATAGATTCATAGATAGATTAATAAATATACATAAAGATAGATGGATAGACAGATAGATAGACATATTGATAGATAGTTAGATAGATAGATAGATAGATAGACAGATAGATAGACAGAAAGATTGACAGACAAACAGACAGACAGACAGATAGATAGATATATAGATAGATAGATAGATATGCAAATAGATACACAGATTGACTTATAGATAGATAATAAATAGATTAAAGACAAATAGGTAGACATATAGAAAGATAGAAAGATAAATAGATAGATAGAAAGATATATTGACAAATTGATAGAAAATTTGATAAATAGATTAATAGATTTATTGATAGAGAGATTTAAAGATAGATAGATTTACAGATTGATAGGCAAATTGATATATAGATAGATAGACAAATAGATTAAGATGTAGATAAAGAGATAGATAGAGATATAGATATGAAAATAGATAAATATATAAATAGATATATATATATATATACATATAGATAGATATATTGATTGATTGATAGATAGACATATATATAGAAAAATAAATGGATAGATAGATATATAGATAGAAAGACTAATAGATAGACATATAGATATAAAAATTTTTAGACAACTAACACACAGAATGATAGATAGATTGATAGACAGTTTATTAGTAGATTATTAGATAGATTGATAGAAGAATTAAAAGACAGAAAGATAGACATAATGATATATAGATTAATATAAAAATTGAATGACAGATTGATATATAAATTGATAGATAGAAAAATAAATTGACAGATAGATAGATATATTGTTAGTAAGATAGATAGATAGATAGATAGGTAGGTAGTCCGAATGATAGATAGATAGATAAATAGATACACATATAGATAGGCAGTTAGACAGACAGATAGATAGATATATTGATAGATAGATAGATATATAGAGAGTTAGATAGGTAGATATACAAATAAATAGATGGATAGATAGATAGAAAGATAGATTGATTAATTGATTGATTAACAAATTGATAGATATGTTGATATACAGATTTATAGATAGATTCATAGATAGATTAATAAATATACATAAAGATAGATGGATAGACAGATAGAGAGACATATAGATAGATAGTTAGATAGATAGATAGATAGACAGATAGATAGACAGAAAGATTGACAGACAAACAGACAGACAGACAGATAGATAGATATATAGATAGATAGATAGATATGCAAATAGATACACAGATTGACTTATAGATAGATAATAAATAGATTAAAGACAAATAGGTAGACATATAGAAAGATAGAAAGATAAATAGATAGATAGAAAGATATATTGACAAATTGATAGAAAATTTGATAAATAGATTAATAGATTTATTGATAGAGAGATTTAAAGATAGATAGATTTACAGATTGATAGGCAAATTGATATATAGATAGATAGACAAAAAGATTAAGATGTAGATAAAGAGATAGATAGAGATATAGATATGAAAATAGATAAATATATAAATAGATATATATATATATATACATATAGATAGATATATTGATTGATAGATAGATAGACATATATATAGAAAAATAAATGGATAGATAGATATATAGATAGAAAGACTAATAGATAGACATATAGATATAAAAATTTTTAGACAACTAACACACAGAATGATAGATAGATTGATAGACAGTTTATTAGTAGATTATTAGATAGATTGATAGAAGAATTAAAAGACAGAAAGATAGACATAATGATATATAGATTAATATAAAAATTGAATGACAAATTGATATATAAATTGATAGATAGAAAAATAAATTGACAGATAGATAGATATATTGTTAGTAAGAGAGATAGATAGATAGGTAGGTAGTCCGAATGATAGATAGATAGATAAATAAATACACATATAGATAGGCAGTTAGACAGACAGATAGATAGATATATTGATAGATAGATAGATATATAGAGAGTTAGATAGGTAGATATACAAATAAATAGATGGATAGATAGATAGAAAGATAGATTGATTAATTGATTGATTAACAAATTGATAGATATGTTGATATACAGATTTATAGATAGATTCATAGATAGATTAATAAATATACATAAAGATAGATGGATAGATAGATAGATAGACATATAGATAGATAGTTAGATAGATAGATAGATAGACAGATAGATAGACAGAAAGATTGACAGACAAACAGACAGACAGACAGATAGATATATAGATCGATAGATAGATATGCAAATAGATACACAGATTGACTTATAGATAGATAATAAATAGATTAAAGACAAATAGGTAGACATATAGAAAGATAGAAAGATAAATAGATAGATAGAAAGATATATTGACAAATTGATAGAAAATTTGATAAATAGATTAATAGATTTATTGATAGAGAGATTTAAAGATAGATAGATTTACAGATTGATAGGCAAATTGATATATAGATAGATAGACAAATAGATTAAGATGTAGATAAAGAGATAGATAGAGATATAGATATGAAAATAGATAAATATATAAATAGATATATATATATATATATATACATATAGATAGATATATTGATTGATAGATAGATAGACATATATATAGAAAAATAAATGGATAGATAGATATATAGATAGAAAGACTAATAGATAGACATATAGATATAAAAATTTTTAGACAACTAACACACAGAATGATAGATAGATTGATAGACAGTTTATTAGTAGATTATAAGATAGATTGATAGAAGAATTAAAAGATAGAAAGATAGACATAATGATATATAGATTAATATAAAAATTGAATGATAGATTGATATATAAATTGATAGATAGAAAAATAAATTGACAGATAGATAGATATATTGTTAGTAAGATAGATAGATAGATAGGTAGGTAGTCCGAATGATAGATAGATAGATAAATAGATACACATATAGATAGGCAGTTAGACAGACAGATAGATAGATATATTGATAGATAGATAGATATATAGAGAGTTAGATAGGTAGATATACAAATAAATAGATGGATAGATAGATAGAAAGATAGATTGATTAATTGATTGATTAACAAATTGATAGATATGTTGATATACATATTTATAGATAGATTCATAGATAGATTAATAAATATACATAAAGATAGATGGATAGACAGATAGATAGACATATAGATAGATAGTTAGATAGATAGATAGATAGACAGATAGATAGACAGAAAGATTGACAGACAAACAAACAGACAGACAGATAGATAGATATATAGATAGATAGATAGATATGCAAATAGATACACAGATTGACTTATAGATAGATAATAAATAGATTAAAGACAAATAGGTAGACATATAGAAAGATAGAAAGATATATTGACAAATTGATAGAAAATTTGATAAATAGATTAATAGATTTATTGATAGAGAGATTTAAAGATAGATAGATTTACAGATTGATAGGCAAATTGATATATAGATAGATAGACAAATAGATTAAGATGTAGATAAAGAGATAGTTAGAGATATAGATATGAAAATAGATAAATATATAAATAGATATATATATATACATATAGATAGATATATTGATTGATAGATAGATAGACATATATATAGAAAAATAAATGGATAGATAGATATATAGATAGAAAGACTAATAGATAGACATATAGATATAAAAATTTTTAGACAACTAACACACAGAATGATAGATAGATTGATAGACAGTTTATTAGTAGATTATTAGATAGATTGATAGAAGAATTAAAAGACAGAAAGATAGACATAATGATATATAGATTAATATAAAAATTGAATGACAGATTGATATATAAATTGATAGATAGAAAAATAAATTGACAGATAGATAGATATATTGTTAGTAAGATAGATAGATAGATAGATAGGTAGTCCGAATGATAGATAGATAGATAAATAGATACACATATAGATAGGCAGTTAGACAGACAGATAGATAGATATATTGATAGATAGATAGATATATAGAGAGTTAGATAGGTAGATATTCAAATAAATAGATGGATAGATAGATAGAAAGATAGATTGATTAATTGATTGATTAACAAATTGATAGATATGTTGATATACAGATTTATAGATAGATTCATAGATAGATTAATAAATATACATAAAGATAGATGGATAGACAGATAGATAGACATATAGATAGATAGTTAGATAGATAGATAGATAGACAGATAGATAGACAGAAAGATTGACAGACAAACAGACAGACAAAAAGATAGATAGATATATAGATAGATAGATAGATATGCAAATAGATACACAGATTGACTTATAGATAGATAATAAATAGATTAAAGACAAATAGGTAGACATATAGAAAGATAGAAAGATAAATAGATAGATAGAAAGATATATTGACAAATTGATAGAAAATTTGATAAATAGATTAATAGATTTATTGATAGAGAGATTTAAAGATAGATAGATTTACAGATTGATAGGCAAATTGATATATAGATAGATAGACAAAAAGATTAAGATGTAGATAAAGAGATAGATAGAGATATAGATATGAAAATAGATAAATATATAAATAGATATATATATATATATACATATAGATAGATATATTGATTGATAGATAGATAGACATATATATAGAAAAATAAATGGATAGATAGATATATAGATAGAAAGACTAATAGATAGACATATAGATATAAAAATTTTTAGACAACTAACACACAGAATGATAGATAGATTGATAGACAGTTTATTAGTAGATTATTAGATAGATTGATAGAAGAATTAAAAGACAGAAAGATAGACATAATGATATATAGATTAATATAAAAATTGAATGACAGATTGATATATAAATTGATAGATAGAAAAATAAATTGACAGATAGATAGATATATTGTTAGTAAGAGAGATAGATAGATAGGTAGGTAGTCCGAATGATAGATAGATAGATAAATAGACACACATATAGATAGGCAGTTAGACAGACAGATAGATAGATATATTGATAGATAGATAGATAGATATATAGAGAGTTAGATAGGTAGATATACAAATAAATAGATGGATAGATAGATAGAAAGATAGATTGATTAATTGATTGATTAACAAATTGATAGATATGTTGATATACAGATTTATAGATAGATTCATAGATAGATTAATAAATATACATAAAGATAGATGGATAGACAGATAGATAGACATATTGATAGATAGTTAGATAGATAGATAGATAGATAGACAGATAGATAGACAGAAAGATTGACAGACAAACAGACAGACAGATAGATAGATATATAGATCGATAGATAGATATGCAAATAGATACACAGATTGACTTATAGATAGATAATAAATAGATTAAAGACAAATAGGTAGACATATAGAAAGATAGAAAGATAAATAGATAGATAGAAAGATATATTGACAAATTGATAGAAAATTTGATAAATAGATTAATAGATTTATTGATAGAGAGATTTAAAGATAGATAGATTTACAGATTGATAGGCAAATTGATATATAGATAGATAGACAAATAGATTAAGATGTAGATAAAGAGATAGATAGAGATATAGATATGAAAATAGATAAATATATAAATAGATATATATATATATACATATAGATAGATATATTGATTGATAGATAGACATATATATAGAAAAATAAATGGATAGATAGATATATAGATAGAAAGACTAATAGATAGACATATAGATATAAAAATTTTTGGACAACTAACACACAGAATGATAGATAGATTGATAGACAGTTTATTAGTAGATTATTAGATAGATTGATAGAAGAATTAAAAGACAGAAAGATAGACATAATGATATATAGATTAATATAAAAATTGAATGACAGATTGATATATAAATTGATAGATAGAAAAATAAATTGACAGATAGATAGATAGATATATTGTTAGTAAGATAGATAGATAGATAGATAGGTAGTCCGAATGATAGATAGATAGATAGATAAATAGATACACATATAGATAGGCAGTTAGACAGACAGATAGATAGATATATTGATAGATAGATAGATATATAGCGAGTTAGATAGGTAGATATACAAATAAATAGATGGATAGATAGATAGAAAGATAGATTGATTAATTGATTGATTAACAAATTGATAGATATGTTGATATACAGATTTATAGATAGATTCATAGATAGATTAATAAATATACATAAAGATAGATGGATAGACAGATAGATAGACATATAGATAGATAGTTAGATAGATAGATAGATAGACAGATAGATAGACAGAAAGATTGACAGACAAACAGACAGACAGATAGATAGATATATAGATCGATAGATAGATATGCAAATAGATACACAGATTGACTTATAGATAGATAATAAATAGATTAAAGACAAATAGGTAGACATATAGAAAGATAGAAAGATAAATAGATAGATAGAAAGATATATTGACAAATTGATAGAAAATTTGATAAATAGATTAATAGATTTATTGATAGAGAGATTTAAAGATAGATAGATTTACAGATTGATAGGCAAATTGATATATAGATAGATAGACAAAAAGATTAAGATGTAGATAAAGAGATAGATAGAGATATAGATATGAAAATAGATAAATATATAAATAGATATATATATATATATATACATATAGATAGATATATTGATTGATAGATAGATAGACATATATATAGAAAAATAAATGGATAGATAGATATATAGATAGAAAGACTAATAGATAGACATATAGATATAAAAATTTTTAGACAACTAACACACAGAATGATAGATAGATTGATAGACAGTTTATTAGTAGATTATTAGATAGATTGATAGAAGAATTAAAAGACAGAAAGATAGACATAATGATATATAGATTAATATAAAAATTGAATGACATATTGATATATAAATTGATAGATAGAAAAATAAATTGATAGATAGATAGATATATTGTTAGTAAGATAGATAGATAGATATATTGTTAGTAAGATAGATAGATAGATAGGTAGGTAGTCCGAATTATAGATAGATATATAAATAGATACACATATAGATAGGCAGTTAGATATACAGATAGATAGATTATTATATAGATAGTTATACAAATAGATAGATAAATAAAAGATAAATAGACAAATAGATTAACAAATAGATAGACATATAGATAGACATATATTTAGATATATAGATTGTCAAATATATAGATAAATAAATAAATAGTTAAAAAGATAAATAAATATTCAGATATATAGACAGATAGACATAGAGATAGATAGATATATTTCTAGATAGATTTATAGATCGAAGGATAGATACATATACAGATAGATAAATAAATATATAGATAGATAAATAAATAGAGAGATAGATCAATAGATTAATAGATAGATTGATAAATTGATTTATATACATATTGATACATAGATTGTTAGATAATATTGAAAATACTTTGTAATTATAGTCGAGCACTTGTGAGATAGAATAAAATTTTACAAATAAATAAATAACATTGAAAACAAGCAAATCATAACTATATATTTAAAAAAGCCACCGACAGTAACATCAGATTTTTTTTTCAAGTCATATTTACATATTTTTTTTACCTCACATCCACAATCTCAATTACTAACTTAGACAGAATGTAGAGGAAGGCACATCATTTGATGATGTCATTGGTTTTGTAAATGGAGGAACTATCGGTCTAAAATGTGGTGTAGAAGATAGAGATGAATCAAAATTGTGTGTAGGAAGCACAATAGATGGTGGGCTTATATCTGATAAAGATGATAGTAGAGGTCTCAATGATGGTGATGCTGATAGAAATAAAGATGGTGATTGTGATGTTGAAGTCTGGATATGGTGGATATGAGATTGTACTGATTCAGCAACATGAAGTAACATACTAGATGAATTTGGTTCATTTTTGTGTTCACGTCCAACTCCACCACGACCACGTCTTTTATGTGCCATCTGCTATACAAAATAAAACATAGAACAAATAATAGAAATATGATGAATAAGCATGCATTTTAGAATAAAACACACCGATAGATTTCAACAAAATATAAAAACTCTTTGATAGTTTAATATTATAATAAAATTATAACAGTTTAATTATCGGCATCACTGTCATCCTCCAATGGATCTTCTGATATTTTGTCTGATTTTGATAGAAGTTCAAACTCATCTTCAGATAGAAATTGATCATATTTAATTTCTATTAGGCCACTATTTGTGTCGCATAAATTTTCTAGATCTTCATCTACATGTACAGGCTAAATATTATTTATGTCATCTTCGTGGAATACCAGTGCAATATCAAAGTCTGCACTTCTTTGTTGTGATGTCGGTACTTCAAAATTTGATCGAGCTTTGATTTTACAAATCACACACCAATCACCTTTATCATGAGATAAACTCGGATATGTATAATAATATACTTTAGTGGCTTGAACCGCCATAATAAATGGCTCATATCAATTATATCTTTATTTATGGTTAACATCTACTAACTTATAATCCGAATGAATCTTTGTGCCCATATTTCATGTAGGATTAAACCACTTGCACTTTAATAATACAATCATGTTATTTTCGAGTCTAGGATACTCCAACTCAATAACTTGTTTGAGTTGACCATTATAATTAATATCATCTACACTATAACCTGAGCCTTTAATGCATACACCAATATATATTGTTGTTTTAGAAGAACCATGCCCAATTGTGTTAAATTTATATCCATTGATAAAATACCCAAGATATGTTGTCACATATCTAAACGGGCTTTTACATAGATTCTGAATGAAATATTTGAATATTCATTTGAAGGATCAATTACCTGTGATATAAATTTTAAAAATGATATTAACAAATAAAAAATACTAATAAATTAAATAATTCAAAAATTTAAATCTTAATAATTCTAACATAATTTTTGAGCCAATTCGCAAATTTAGTTTCTAGCATATAATCGACATAATTACTGGAAATTGCTGGTTGCCTATATTTTAATTGCTCAACATAAATAATGCACAAATATAAAAAGAGAGAGAAAAATATATATCAATTTTTAATAATTCCTATTAAAGATAAAATTAAAATATGATTAAACTTGCAACCATTTTGGGTATTCATACTCAATATATGGTGTTATCTCCTCATAATTAAGTAAAACATAGCTTCGGGTTGCTTTGTACTCTTCATCTATCATACATCTTTTTATTGCTTTTCCAAATGATCTTCCAGGGTACTTGAAGATAGATAGTTTGTCCATAGAATCATATTCTACCATCACATGACCTTCATCATTTCGAGGTACATTTCTATTCTTTGTATTGACATGATCCTCAAAATAATAAGAACAAAATGATGATGCTTCTTCTACTAAATATGCATTACAAATTGAACATTCAACTTTTGTCTTGTTTCTAACATTCAATTTCAAGTTACGAAGATACCTACAACCACAATGTAAGGTTTCAATTATATTAAATAATAATATTACTTTATGTATGAAATAATAAAACACAGCAAATTATATGTATTTACCTGTCAAAAGGATACATCCACCTATATTGCACTAGCCCTACTATCCTTGCTTCATATGCCAAATGGACCGGCAAATGCTCCATTGAGTCAAAAAAACTCGGTGGGAATATCCACTCAAGTTTACAAATAATAAGTGGAATGTCATTCTCCAACCTCACAATGTTATCTATTTTGATTATTGTTACAGTTAGCTATTTAAAAAACAAAATAAGTTTTATAAGGACCTTCCAAACACTTAGGAGATGTAATTCACGGAATGCAATAGGTATTAATATCTACATAAATACATGATCATCATGACTTTTCATTCAAAATAACTAAGATTTTTCATATCTGCGCATCTACCCATATTTGACACATATCCATTAGGGAATTTCAAATTTTTAACCTATTCACACAATATCTATCTTGCCTTCTTATCAAGTGTGTAGTGAGCTTTAGGGAATTTTTTTGTTGCCTCATTCAGTTTAAATTTAGGATTTCGACATTAATTATTCAGCTCTTGTCTTGATTTTAAAGTATCTTTTATTTTTCCATCTACATTAAGGAAGTATTGAAAACATTGTCAAACACATTTTTTTTCAATATACATTACATCTAAGTTATGAGGAATTATATAGGAATTCCAATAGAAAAAGTAACAAAATATACTATGTTTACTACAACCAAATATTTTGCCTATTGGTCCATTTCTTCCAGTAGCATCCTTTTTAGTTACCTTTTTTCTAACCCAAACTCTAAATCTTTATCATAATATCATCTCCTGATCGAACTGCTGGTGCAACTGTCATAATAGTTTTATTTTTTTGAAATGCAATTCTATTTCTTTGAAATGGATGAGTCGTATGTAGAAACTTATGATGATTATCAAACCATGACTATCTACCACTAAATTTGAGGGTAAATGCAACATAATTTTTCATGCAATGTGGGCATGCGAATCGTCCTGCAGTACTCCAGCCAGACAACATTGAATATGCAGAAAAATCACTTACTATCCACATAAAGGCCGCCCACATAATGAAATTTTGCTTCTTTGAGATACCATATATATTCACACCAAGATCCCACAAATGATTTATCTCTACTATAAGAGGCTATAAAAAATATTCAGCATGTCTATTGGATTTTTTGGCCCTGGAACCACATTTGACAAAAACATATATTGCTCCTTCATACACAACCATAGAGGCAAGTTATAATGTGCCACTATCACTGGATATGTTCAATACTATTGTCCAGATTGCCCAAATGGTTGAAATCCATCTATGTAGAGACCTAATCTCACATTTTGACTTTCAGCTGCAAAATTTTAATGTATATAATTAAAATGCTTCCAAGCAAGTGAATCTGATGGATGACGCATTACCCTTTCTTCAACCTCTTACTCAGAATGCCACATCATATTATTGCTATATCATTTGATGCATATAGTATGAGTAATCGAGTAATTAATAAAAATAATACATCTTTGTAAATGCAACTTTCAATTTTTGTTGCATATCTACAACACAAGATGCCTTCTTAAATTGAGGATGATCACAAAACTTACAGCTAATTAAATCACTATCACCACCCCAATATAACATACATCTATTGAAACAATAATCAATTTTTTTCCACTGGTAGACCCATTCTTCGTAGTAACTGCTTAGTGTTGTAAAAGTTATTAGTGATCAAATTATTATCTGGAACAATCTTCTTCATCAGTTTTGACACTTGATCAAATAATCTCTCAAACATATGATTTTTTGACTTAATGCTCATAAGTCAAGCTATAAGTAACAATTGCAAATGTGTTTTACAACTAGGCTACAACTCTTTATCTGCATCTTTAAGCATTTTATAAAATTTATGAGCTTCAGTATTAGGTGGTTCATCAATGTAATCCTTTTTGAAGTCAACACCAGCAGCTTCCATGATCATTCTATGGTATGTGTTTGATGCATCTTCACCACAAGCAAATGATTCATTACCCTCATTTTGGTCAAAGTTCATAACCATTGCACTTTCGCCATTATAAATCCAATCAAAATAATTTGGCACAAAGCCATATTTTGCCAAATGGTATCTCATAGTGTTTGCATCACGAAAAGTGATATTCTGATACTTGCGATGATTACATGGACACTTAATTTTTTCTCTATCCATCCATCTCGATTGACTACGTGCAAAATTGATGAAAGTTTTAAGCCACTCAAAAAATCTTTATTCAAAATTCCATTCTTAAACCTTTAGTACATCCACTTATGATATGAACTCATTTTGCCCTGTTATATTTACAAAAAATAATGCTTAAATATTATTTTGAATTAAACATTCTATTACTTCAAAATACAATAATAATTAAATAAAATTACTTACAGATGAATATTTAAAAATTAAATAATATGAATATCGAGGCAATGCATTTGCAGAATCACATTAATAGATAAAGCAATTTTAGCATGATAAAGATTAATAGATATCATGGTATTACTAGATAAATGGAGAAAAATAAGATAATGTATAAGAAAGCAAAAACGAAAGACATTTAAAGTTTGAAGGGGGAGAAGGAAAGGGAGAGAGAGGGAGAGAGAAGGTGGGGAGAGAGAGAGAGAGAGAGAGAATGAGAAAGGGGAGAGGGAGAGAGGGGGGGTAGAGAGAGGCGAAGAGAAATGGTGAAAGGGAGAGGGGGGGTGGGAGGAAGGGGGAGAGAGAGCGCGAGATGGAGAGAGCGAGGGAGATGAAGGTTGAGAGGGAGAGGGAGAGATATATAATAAGAGAGAGAAAATAACAAGAGAGAGAGTTTCACAGAAAGAAAGAGGAAGAGAGTGACACAGAAAGAATTAAAGAGGGAGAGAGATACACACAGAGAATGCAATGTTAGAATGAGGAATTACATAAAAGAAAAACTAATTTTCTTCTATACAAAACTATCAGATATTACATCTTTTGTCATACATATGTTCATATATGAGTCTGAGGCCTAAGGGCTGGGATTAGGTAAGTGTACCTTAATTGTATTATACCATATATGAGCCTGACGAACTGACACTCTCATGCTATGTGCTTACATATTGTTAATTATGTATCTTTTGCCATTTAATCAAGTTAGCGCAACAAATTAGTATTATCTCATTAATAATTATATGTTTGTATACACATAGTATATGTAGTTATAAATAATTATATATAGTTAAACATATAGTTATATATAGATACATGCATACAAGTAGTTATAAGTAGTTATACATAAATGTATAGTTATAAATAATTATATAGATTTACATATTTTTATACATATATGTATACATAATTAAAAATAAAGCAATATTTATTTATATAGAGTTTTTTATAGTTATACAAATATTTATATATAGTTATATACAAATAGTTAAACTTTATGTTGTATGTTTTTATATATAAAAGTATAAATATAGTTACATGTGGTTATACATATAATTACACGTATAGTTAAACTTATATTTATACATGTATGTATATATAAATTTTTTCATATAATTTCATATATTTATACATATATTTATGTATAGATATATATATACTAAAATACATATTTTATAATAAAATATAAAAATGTATATTAAATATATGTTGTTTAATATATATTTAAATATAGTTATGTATAAATTTTTTATAGTTATACATATAGTAAGATAGAATTATTTATAGTTAATTGTTATTATAGATATAATATATATAGTTATAATAAATTATATATCGTTAAACATTTAGTTATATATATATATATATATATATTCATACGAGTATTTATATTTAGTTTTACATAAATATATACATAGTTATAAACAAATATATAGATTTACATATATGTATACATATATGTATAAATAGTTAAAAATATAGTTATATTTAATTATATAAAGTTTTATTTAGTTTTACAAATGTTTATATATAATTAAACACATTATTAAACATAATGTTGTATGTTGTTATACATGTAATTATAAATATAGTTAAATGTAGTTATACATATAAATACACATATAGTTTAACTTATATCTATACATGTCGGTATATATATTTTTTCTTATAATATTTTATATTTATACATATAGTTATGTATAGGTATAGATATACAAAAATACATTTTTTTATACTAATATATAAAAATATTTAGTAAATATATGTTGTTAATTATAAATTTTTATATATTTAAGTATAATGTTTTTATAGTTATACATATAGTCAAAGACAATTATTTATAGTTATATGTCCTTATAACTATAGTATATATAGATAAAAATAGAGTTATATAAATTAAAACATATAGTTATATATAGATATATTCATACAAGTAGTTATAAGTAGTTATAGAAAAATGTATAAAAGGTTATAAACAAACAAATAGATTAATTATATGAATACATATCTGTATACATAGTTACAAATATAGTTATATTTAATTATATAGAGTATTACATAGTTATACAAATATTTATATAGTAAAATACAATTAAATATTGTTATATATTATTAAACCTATAGTATATTTTGTTAGAAATATAGTTATATAGAATTATACACATAGTTATAAATTATAATTATAGATTGAAAGATAGATTTATAAATAGATAGAAATGTAAAAGATAGATAGAATGATAGATAGATAGATATATATATATATATATATATATATATATATATAGTTAGAAATTTTGATAAATAGATTGATCGAGATATTGATAAATATATTAATATAAAAATTGGTAAATAGATTGATAGACATATTGATTAGATAGATTTAGAGAGAAAAAGATACACACATAGATATATAGTGAGATAGATAGATGATAGATAGATAGATTGACAATTAGATAGATAAAAATATAGATAGATAATTTTATAGATAGATAGTGAGATAGATAGACTAATAGATAGATAAATACATACACAGATATATAGATAAATAGATAGACATATAGATAGATTGATAGACAGATAGATAGATAGATAGAGACATAGATAGATAAATAGATATTGAGATAGATAGACAAAAAGATAGATAGAAAGATAATAGATAGATAGAAAATAGTTAGATTGATAGATAAATTGATAGATAGAATGATCGTTAAATTTATATACAAATTGAAACATAGATTGATAGACATATTTATAGATAGATAGATAAATAGACACATAGATAGATAAATAGATAGACAGATTGTAAGACAAATAGATACTTAGATAATTAGATTGATTGATAAATAAATAAATAAATAAATATATATATATATATATATATATATATATATATATATATATATAGACAGATAGATTGATTTATTGATATACAGATTGATTATAGAATTATAGAAAGATAGATTGATGATTGATATATAGATTAATAGGTAGATCGATAGACATAATGATAGACAGATTGATAGACAAATTAATAGATAGATTGATACACAGATTGATTGATTAATTGATTAATTAATTGATTGTTTGAATGATAGATAGACAAATAGATAGACAAATTGATAGATAAATAGATTTACAAATAGATAGACAAATATATAGACAAATTGATAGACAAATAGATAGATAAATAGATATATAAATAGATAGATAGCCAGATATATAGATAGATAGCTAGATAGATAGATTTATAAATATATTAAGAAACCAATAGATAAATAGATAAATACATTTAAAGTTATATAGACATACATATAGATTGAAAGATATATAGATAGATATACAAAAAGATAAATAGATAGATAGATAGATAGACAGACAAATATAAATACAGATAGATAAATACAGTAATAGTTTGATAGTTTGAGTGAGAGATTGTAGATAGACTGATAGATAGACTGATTTGTATACAAATAGATAAATAGATAGATGGATAAAAAGCTCGACAGATAGATAGATAGAAAGATAGATAGATAGATAGATTTATAGATAGAATGATAGACACATTGAAAGATAGATTTATAGATTGATTATAAAATAGATTAATAAAGAGATACATATACAAATAAATTAATAGATAGATAAAAAGAAAGATAGATAGACAGATAGATAGATAGATAGATATAAAGATAGATAGATAAACAGATTGATTAATACATACATAGATTGATAGAATAATAGACAGATATATAGACAGAAAGATATTTAGATAGATAGATAGATAGATATAATGATAGATAGATAGATAGATAGATATAAAGATAGATAGATAGATAGATAGACAAATTGATAAATACATACATAGATAGATAGATTAATAAACAGATATATAGACAGAAGGATAGTTAGTTAGATAGATTGATTGATTGAAAGAAAGATAGATTGATTGATTGACAGATTGATTGTACGATTGATACACAGATTCATAGATTGATAGATAGCCACATAGACAAACAAATAGATTAAAAGATAGATAGATAGATATAGAGACAGATAGATAGACAAACATATAGATACAAAGATAGATAGTTAGAAAGATAGATATATAATCATATAGATAGACATATAGATTCATACATAAATAGACAGATAGATAATCAAATAGATAGATAGATAGTTAGACAAATAGATAGATAGATTGGTTGATTAATTGATTGATAGATTGACACCGATTGATAGGCAGATAGATGCAAACACTGATAAACAAATAGATAGATAGATTGATTAATTGATTGATTGATTGATATATAAATATATAGACAGATAGACAAATAGATAGATAGATAGACATAAAGATAGATAGATAGATAGACAAATAGATATACATATAGATATATAGATACATAGATAGATTTATAGTTTGATTGAGAGGTTGATAAATAGATTGATAGACTAATAGATAGATTGATTTCTATGCAAATAGATAAATAGATAGATATATAAAAAGCTCGACAAATTGAAAGATAGAAAGATAGAATTATAGATAGAATGATAGATTTATAGATAGGATGATAGATACATTGAAAGATAGATTTATAGATTGATTGTAAAATATATTGATAGATAGATACATATACAAATAGATTAATAGATAGATAAAAAGAAAGATAGACAGATAGATAGATAGATAGATATATAGATATATAGATATATAGATATATAGATATATAGATATATAGATATATAGATATATAGATATATAGATATATAGATATATAGATATATAGATATATAGATATATAGATATAAAGAAAGAAAGATAGATAGATAGATAGACAGATTGATAGATACATACATAGACAGATACATAGATAGATTAATAAACAGATATATATATATATATATAGAAGGATAGTTAGACAGATAGATTAATTGATTGAAAGATAGATAGATTGATTGATTGATAGATTGAATGTTCAATTGATACACAGATTGATAGATTGATTGATAGACAGACAGACAGACAAATAGATTAAAAGAAAGAAAGATATATATATATATATACAAACAGATAGATAGAAAGATAGATATATAGTCATATAGATAGACATATAGATTCATAGATAAATAGATAGATAGATAAATAAATAGATAGATAGTTAGAGAGATAGATAGATAAATTGGTTGATTGATTAATTGACACAAATTGATAGGCAGATAGATACAAACATTGATAAACAGAAAGATAGATAGATTGATTAATTGATTGATTGATATATAGTTAGATAGACACAGAAAAATAGATAGAAAGATAGATAGAAAGATAGAAAGATAGTTAGAAAGACAAATAGATATACAGATAGATATATAGAAACATAGATAGATTTATAGTTTGATTGATAGATTGATTGATTGATAGACTGATACATAGACATATAGACAACAACTAGATATATAGATAGATAGATATATAGTTAGACTGATATATAGATAGATAGACAGATTTATAGATCGAATGATAGAAAGATTGATAAAAAGATTGATAAAAAGATTAATAGACAGATTGATAAATAGATTGATAAAAAGATTAATAGATAGACATATAGACAAATAAATTCATAGTCATATAGAAAGGTAGATATATAGATAGATAGATACACAGATAGATAGAGAGCATGATATATAGAAAGATAGATAGACAGGTAGATTGAAAGATAGATAGATGCATATACAAATTGATAGACAGATGGATAGATAGATACATCAATCGATAGATAGATAGATAGATAGATAAATAGATAGATAGATAGATAGACATATTGATAGGTAGATTGTTAGGCCTATTGATACACAGATTGATAGATAGATTGATAGACAGATAAATAGATAAACAAATTGAAAGAGAGAGAGAGAGAGATAGATAGATATATATATATATATATATATAGAGACATGCAGATAGATAGATAGATAGATATACTTATAGAAAGATAGATTAATAGTCATATAGATTGATTTATAGACTAATAGATATATAGATAGATAGATAGATAGATATAAAAATAAAAAGATAGATAGATAGATTGATTGATATATTGACACCTAGATTTATAGATAGATTTATAGAAACATTCATAAATTGATTGATTGATTGAATTAATCATTGATTGATAGATAGACAGATAAACAGACAGATAGATAGATAGATATATTTATTGATTGAATGGTTGATTGAGAAATTGATAGATAGAGACAGATAGATTGAAAGATTGATAGATAGATTTATAAACAAATAGATAGACAAATAAATAGTCAAATAGATAGATAGATAGATGTATAGATAGATAGATAGACACATAGATAGATCGCTAGATAGTTAGATAGATAGATAGATATATAGACGTATAGATAGATAAAAAGATAGACATTTATTAGATAGATAAATAAATAAATAAATAGATAGATATATAGACGATTATATAGATAGATAGATTGTTAGATAGAAAGATAGATAGACAGAAAGATTGACTTATAGATATATAGATAGGCATATAAATAGAAAGATAGTTTGATAGATAGACAGATTGATATAAATATAGATAGATATATAGATATACATATAGATATACAAATAGATAGATAGATAGATATATTGACACAAGATAGACAGATAGATACATATATAAATAGATAGATAGACATATAGATAGACAGATAGATATATAGATAGATAGATAGTGACTCTGTGGAAAGATTGATAGACATATTTCTAGACAGTTAGATAGATAGATAGATTGATAGACAGATAGAAAGATGAATAGATATATAGATAGACAAATAGTTAGATAGATTCATTTTACAATAGATAGAAAGATTGAAAGAAATAATGATAGTTAGATAGATAAATAGATAGTTTGCTATATAGATAGATAGTCAGAAAGATATATATAAAGATAGACATGTTGATAGAAAGATTGATAGATAGATTGATAGACAAAATGATAGACAGATCGATAGATGATTGATCAACAGATAGATTTATAGATAGATTTATAGACAGATTGAAAGATAAATTAATAGATTGATTGACAGATAGATTGATAAATATATAGATAAATAGATAGATAGATAGATAGTTAGTTAGTTATATATATACAAAAATAAATAAATTAATTGATAGACTAATAGATATACATATAGATAGATTGATTATTAGATAGAAAGAGAGATAGATAGATAGATAGACAGATAAATTGACAGATTGATATATAAATAGATAGATTAATAGAAAATTAGATTAATAAAAAGATATATTTATAGATAGATAGACAGAAAGATAGATTGAAAGATTAAAGATTGACAGATATATAGGTAGATTGATAGATAGATTGATACAAAGATACATAGATAGATAGATAGATAGATAGGTATACAAATAGATAGACAGATAGATTGATAGAATGATAAATAAATTTACATATAGATAGACACGTAGTTAAATAGATATATAGATAGAAAGATAGAAAGATAAATAGATATATATATATTTTTAAAATTGATAGACAAATAGATAGATAAATGGATAGATAAATAGATAGATAATTAGATACATATATATATATATATATATATATATATATATTGATAAACAAATAGATAGATTAATAAGTAGTCAGATAAAAATATAGATAAATAGATTGAGAGATAGACAGATAGATAGATAGATATATAGATAGATAGATAGAAATATAGATAGATAGATTGATTGATTGATAGATATACAGATTGATTGATTGATTGACAGATTAATAGATAGATTTATAGATAGATTGATAGACATATAGATAGATAGATAGATAGACATAATGATAGATTAATTAATTGACATATCGATAGATAGATTTATAGTCATATTGGCAGAAAGATTGCTAGACAAATTGATAGACAGATTTATATATAGATTGATAGACAAATTTAAAGATATTTAAATTAAAATTTGTTAGACAAATTGATAGACAAATAGATTAATAGATATATAGATATATAGATATATAGAAATATAAATTAATAAATATTTAGATATATAGATAGATTGATAGACAGACATATAAATAAACTGATAGATAGATCAATAGATAGATAAATAAATAGATAGACATGTATATAATAGATAGATAGACATATAGCCATATAAATAGATAGATAGACTTATAGATAGAAAGATATAAAGAAAATAGATATATAGATAAAAAGACATATAGATAGACTAATTATAGATAGATAGATTAATAGGTAGATATACAGATAAATAGTAGATATAAACATAGATAGATAGACATATCTATAGACAAAACGATATTATAGATTGATAGATAGACAGACATACATACATACAGATTGACAGATATATATATATATATATATATATATATATATATATAGAATGATAAACATATTGATAGAAAGATTGATAGATAGATTGATAGACTAATTGGTAGACAGATTAATAGATATAATGATAGACAAATTGATAGATAGATTGATCGAAAGATTGATAGATAGATAGAAATATAGATTTAAGACAAATTGATAAATAAATTAATAGATTGATTTACACATTAATTGACAAATATAAAGATACATATATAGATAGATTAATTGTTAGTTAGATATATAGATAAATAAATAGATCGATAGATAGACTAATAGATATACATATAGATAGATTGTTTGATAGATAGATATAAAGATAGATTGATTGATAGATTGATAGATAAATAGATAGATTGATAGAGATAGAGATAAATAAAAAGATATATATATATATATATATATATATATATATATATATATATATACACACAAAGATAGAAGATAGATAGATAGATCAGGAAATAGATAGATAGATAGATACAAAGATGCACAGATAGATAGATAGATATGTATACAAATAGATAGACAGATAGATTAATAGATAGGTAAATAAATAAACATATAGATAGACACATAGTTAAATAGATCAAAAGATAGATAGATAGAAAGATAAGTAGATAGATATATAAATTTTTAAATTGAGACAAATATATAGATAAATAGATAGATACATAGATACATAGATACATAGACAGATATATACATAAATAGATAAACAAATAGATAAATTAATAAGTAGTCAGATAGCTATATAGATATATATATTGAGAGATAGATATATAGATATATAGAAACACAGAAATATAGATAGATAGATAGATAGATAGATATACGAATAGATAGATGGATTGGTCGACAGATAGATTGATTGATTGATTGATAGATAAATTGATAGATAGACATAATGATAGATTAATTGATTGCCATATTGATATATAGATTTATAGACATGATGATAGACAGATTGCTAGACAAATTGATAGACAGATTGATATATAGATTAATAAACAAATTCATATGCATTTAATGGACAAATTGATAGACAAATAGATAGAAAAATAAATAGTGAAATATATTGATAGATAGGAATACAGATTAATAAATATTTATATATATAGATACATAGATAGATAGACAGATAAATAAACTGATAGATAGATAGATATATAGACAGACAGATTGATATATAGATATAATAGATAAACATATAGCTATTTGATAAATAGATAGACATATAGATAGACAAATAGACATATCAATAGATAAAAAGATTTACAAATAGATAGATAGATAGATATGATAGATACACAGACAGAGAGATAGATAGATATATATATATATATATAAAGAGAGAGAGAGAGAAAGATTGATAAATATACAGATAGATTATTATAAAATATACAGATAGATAGATAGATAGATTGTTAGATAGATACACACAAACACACACACACATACATATAGATAGATAGATATATAGATATATTGATAGATAAATAAATATACAAATAGATAGATAAATAGGCACATAGATAGAGAGATATGTAAAGATACAGACAGAAATATATATATATATATATATAGCTAGTCATGAAAGAGTGATGGGATAGATAGACAAACAGCCAAAAATTAAACAATCACATTAGTAAATAGATAGATAGATAAACAGACTGATAAATAGACAGTCAATTAGTAAGTCACTTAGTTTGCT
Organism: Sapria himalayana; assembly: GCA_029783825.1. NCBI lineage: Eukaryota > Viridiplantae > Streptophyta > Magnoliopsida > Malpighiales > Rafflesiaceae > Sapria > Sapria himalayana. Next base: position 910,509 of record JAREIK010000010.1, read on the forward strand.
AAGCAAGTAGATAGTTAGGTGGCAGACAGACAGACAGACAAAAGAGAGATAGATAAAAAAATAGACAAACTTACAGACAGACAACAAATAGATAGATAGACAGTTAGATAAATAAATAGTTAGATAGATAGAAATAAAGATGGATACACAGATTTATAGTCAGATTAATAGATAGATTATTAGACAGATAGATAGACAGATATATATATATATATAGATAGATAGATAGATAGACATGTAGATAAATAGAAAGATAGATAGATAAATAAATAGATCGATAAATATACATATTGATAAATTGATAGATTTATAGATAAATAAGTATATAGATAGATAGATAAATAGTCACATAGATAGATAGATAGATACATAGATAGATAGATATATATACAGATAGATTGATAGATTGATAAAAAGAATGATCGGTAAATAGATATATAGATAGATTTATACATACATACATTCTTAGATAGATAGACACACATATATATATATATATATATATATATATATATACATACATATAGATATACATAATGATAGAAAGTTAGATAAATGATTGATAGACAGACATACATACATACATATAGATAGATAGATAGATAGGTGGGTAGGTAGGTAGGTAGGTAGATAGATAGATAGATACAAATATAGACAGAAAGAAAGAAAGAAAGATAGGTAGGTAGGTAGATACATAAATAAAAATACAGACAGAAAGATAGATCGATAGATAGATAGATAGATAAATATATAGATACACACAAATATATACAAAAAGATCAACAAAAATATAGAGAGACAAACATATAGATTGAGATATATATATATATATATATATATATATATATATGTATGTAGATAGATAAATAGATAGATATTCATATGTTTAGATCAATAGATAGATAGATAGTTACACAAATAGACTAATATTAGACTGACAATGAGACAGACAAAAAAATAGGCAAGAAGATATAAAGATATAAAGATAAATGGAGAGTTAGATAGATAAATAGATAGATTAATAGACAAATTTATAAACACATTGATAGACATATCAATAGATAGATAGAATGATTGATAGATAGACATATTCATAGAAATATTGAAAGACAATTTCATAGACATATTGATAGATAGATTAAAAGAAAGGTAGATTGACAGAATGATAGTCAGATAGATAGATAGATAGATAGATAGATAATAGATAGACAGATATATCTATAGATTATTAGACAAATATATAGATAGATAGATATAGCAAAAGATAGTTAAATAGATAGTCTTAGAGATAGACACATTGATAGACGGATAGATAAATAGATAGATATGTAGATATACAAAAAGATAGACATATAGATAGAAAGAAAGATAGACATTTAGATAGATAGAAAAATAGACATACAAACAAACAAATAGATAGACAGATAGATATTCAGATAGATAAACATAAAGATAGATAGATTGTTAGACAAATAGATAGATCGATTGATAGTTAAATGATATATAGATTGGTAAGCAGATAGATTGACTGATAGACAGACAGACAGATAGATAGATAGATATACAAAAGATAGACATAAATATAGATAGAAAGTTAGACATATTGATAGATATAAAAATAAATAAATAGACAGAAATATAGATAGATAGATAGATATACAAATAGATATACTTATAGATAGATTGATTGTTAGACAAATAAATAGATTGATTGATATATAGAATGATAGATTGATTGATAGATATATAGATAGACAGATAGATGGATAGAAAGCTAGAAAACCATATATATATATATAGGTAGATAGATAGATAGATAGAAAAATAAATAAATAGATAGATAGACAAATTACAGACATATTTATAGATAGATAAACAAATAGATAGACAGTAAGATTGATAAATAGATAATAGATAGATAGTCATATTGATAAATATTAAAGATAGACAGATAAATAGATGGAAAGATAGACAAATAGATAGATAGGCCGATATATAGATAGATAGATCGATAAATAGACAGACAGACAGATAGACTGATAGATATACAAATAGACAAATAGATATACAAATAGACAGACAAATAGATTGATTGATATACAAATAGATAAACAAATAGATAGATAGATAGATATATAGTAAACAAATAGATAGATAGATAGATATATTGATGGATAAATCGACAAATATATTCATAGAGATATATATATAGACATATACATATATTTAAAGATAGACAGATAGATACACAGATAGATACTACAAAAAATTATCTTTTTAGCTATGGAAATTTAGTTAGGCAAATAATCCCTAGCTAATTTGTTAAGGATTATCTAAGGAATAGCAAGAGATGTTTGGTTTTGCTTTGAATTACAAATTTGTGATGGATTTGTGATGAATTATAAATGCAAATTTTCTATTTAAAAATATCTCTAGCTTGCATTGTCATAAATTTTGGCACAAAGAAAGGTGCTAAATTTAGCAGCATCTTTAGAGCTGAATCTTCCCTAGTTAATTAGATCAAGATAAAATCTCTCACTAAATCATTATCTTGAAAATTTTGATTATATATTTATAGAAAGTGATTAGTCCTTAAATAATAATTTTCACAAAATATGTACATTTAGCTTTGGAATTTTTACTAGCTATATATAGATAGACAAATAAATAAATAGATAGATAGACAAATTATAGACATATTTATAGATAGTTAGAAAAATAGATAAATAGATAGATTGATAAATAGATAATAGATAGATAGTCAGATAGATATTTACAAAGATAGACAGATAGATAGATGGAAAGATAGACAAATAGATAGACAAACAGATAGATAGATAGATAGATAGATAGATAAATAGACATATAGATAAACAAATAGATAGATTATTAGATAGATATATTCCAGATATATAGGCAAATATATTCATAGATATATAGACAAAAAGATTGACATATAGATAGATCGAAAGATAGATAGATAGATACATAGATAAATACTAAAATAAATTGTCTACTTAGCTACGGAAATTTAGCTAGGGAAATAATCCCTAGCTAATTTGTGAGGAATTATCTAGGAATAGCAAGACATGTTTGATTTTACTTTGAATGGCAAATTTGTGATGGATTTGTCATCGATTATAAATGGAAATTTTTTATTCAAAATGTCTCTAGCTAATATTGTCATAGATTTTGGCACAAAGAATAGTGCTAAATTTAGCAATATCTTTAGAGATGAATCTTTCTTAACTAATTAGATCAAGATAAAATCTCTCACTAAATCATTATCTTGAAAATTCTTTTTACAATTATATATTTATAGCAAGCGATTATATATTTATAGACATATAGATAAACAAATAGATAGATAGATATTTAGATAGATAGATATATAGATAAACATATAGATATATAGTTATATTGACAGATAGATAGACAAATATATTTATAGATAGATAGACATATAGTTAGATAGACATATAGACAGTTAGATACTACACGAAATTATCTGTTTAGCTATGAAAATTTAGCTAGGGAAATAATCTCTAGCTAATTTGTGAAGGATTAGCTAGGGAATAGCAAGAGATGTTTGATTTTACTTTGAATGACAAATTTGTGATGAATTTGTTATGGATTATAAATGGAAATTTTCTATTTATAAATAATTCTAGCTAATATTGTCATATATTTTGGGACAAAGAATGGTGCTAAATTTAGTAATATCTTTAGAGATGAATCTTCCCTAGCTAATTAGATCAAGATAAAATTCCTCGCTAAATCATTATCTTAAAAATTCTTTTTATAATTATATATTTATAGCCAGTGATTAGTCCTCAAATAATAAATTTCACAAAATATATACATTTAGCTTTGGAATTTTTTCTAGCTATTTACTTCAAGATTATTTCCATTGTTAATCTATAATGAATTATATATATATATATATATATTATTTGTTTTAATATTTGATATATTTTTGTATATTAAGGGTTCGTCGTGGTATTTGGATAAGGAATCCTTGATAGATGCCTTCTCCTCATATAATTATAAAAATATGATATTATAAATAAATAATTACAAAAATATTAAAATACCAATAAAAATTTATATTAATAAAGCCTAAATTAACTATTTGTTGGATTATAAAATTTTAAAAATATTTAAAAAATAATATTTGATTTAATTAATAAAGATTTTTAAATATATGTATTAATAAAAACATAAAATAATTTATTCTTTTATTATAAACAATTTTTAAAATTTTTGAATTAATAAATGAACATACATAATTATTTTTATTATTAAAAAACTACAATTATAATTTGTATGATTATAAAAAAATAGTTACAAAAAAACTGAAATAATGAATAAACAAGTAATTATTTATATTAATAAAACTTAAAAAAAATATTTTTATGATTATAGGAATCTTTTAAAAAATATTTACAAAAATATTTGAATTATTAAAAGAACACTTCAAGTGTTTTAAAAAAATATCTCTATGTGCTAATTAAAAGAACATTTTAAGTATTTTTTTAGAGTTTCAAAAATTTTTTTAAAAAATTACTAATGATATTTTTTTGTCCTAAAAATACTTCAAATAATTTTTTGTCTTGATAACACAATTAAAGAGTGCTACCAAACTAACCCTAAGTTGATTTGAATTCAAGTTTTATTTTTACCCCTACTTAAATTTATAACAAGTAAACCATTGTGTAATATTTTTAATATTAACTTTTTATATTCCATTCTTAATAAATATTAAATAAATCTTTTTTATTATCTTCTCATTTTAAGTTAATTTAGGATTTTTATAAATTATAAAATATATCAAATAATATGAAATTTTATGCCTATATATTTATTTCATATTATATTCATAAAAATATATGAATTCATTAAAATTTATAATCATTATATATATATATTATTTATTTTATGGTTATAAATAAAATCCTAAATGTCACTTATGTTCATTGTTCATCACAATTCCTTTCGGGAGAGGAACTATGATGAACACAGTTTATTCCATGATTCTATAATCTTCAACCACATTCCCTGTCTGTATGTATTAATCCATGATTCCATGCTTGACTATCATAATTTGATATATGATTTGCTACAGCTTTTCAACCTGATAGAAGAAATCCCACAATTCGAATTATTAACATTGTTTAGGATCGCACTTGAATCACTATCTGATGACCCACTCTTCAACTCCTTCCCATATATTTCTGAAAAAAGACCCTCCCCCTTGTTGAACAAGCTACTACTCTCCATGTTTTTAGCATTGAGCTATGCCTTCAGTTCCATAATCTATTTTATCAAGGCTTCATGATAATAATCACGGACTTCATAATTGAGCTTCAGTGAGTCATATTTGCTTTCAATATGCCATAATCTTTTCTAATTTCTTGGTTTTCCACCTAGCATGGTAGTTTTGGAACCAAACAACTATTTGTCTTGGCTGCAAGCCATGTTCATGAGCCAGTTTGTTTTTCCTCTCTGGTTCAAGTTTGTTCTCCACTTCAAAGTTCTTATCCAATGCTTTCACATGATCTATTGTTAAGCATCTCTTATTTTCTCCACTCCCATTTCTTAATACTTCTACACATCCTTCTTCATCAAATCCATCAAAAAAAATTGGTATTCTCTTCTATAGACATGATTGTTGCTGTTGTTGCTTCTTTAACTAGAAACATTTTTCTCTGCTATAGATGGGCATACTGAAATGAAAGCACAGAGGGAATTAGAGCTGGCAAATATTCTCATTAGTGCAAAGAAATGAAACACTACTAAACTAGATCTGGGCAAAATCGAAGGATGTGATTAGGGGAGCACTAGGTATTATTTTTAAAGCAAGAATGACAAAGCATAACATTTATCTTGCCTCATTGTTCACAGATTTTTTCGTGCGCCAAGGCAGACAAGTGCACTATAAATAACTTGTACAACCACGTCCACTTGTCCATTCAATATTTCTTCATTTTTTTTCCTTTATGCTCCCTCTATGTCCACCTAAATCAGGAAAAAAATTGTTTGATTGAGAAAATAGTAGTAAAAAAACCTTTTGGAGAATCTGTAAGCTCTGCTATGTCTAGACTCTAGAGATAGTAGTAGCAAGGAGGGACATTGTTCTTGTTATTTGTAAATGATAATCACTATCTGGGTCTCTTTTTGCTACATACAATCATCAAGATCAACTAAACTATTTTTGAAATATTGTTGAACTGGAATAATTTGGTTTACCTTTTATAAAACACCGCCTAATAATTTTTACAAACTAAAAAAAGATATGTCACACTTCTATTTGTATGATATATTTTTATCAAGATGTAAGTTCAAATTAATAATTTAATAACTATTATCTACCATATAATGATGGAAGTTCAACTATGAATGGCAAGCTATTGAAGAACGGTGTGCCTTAGAAGTGAAGTTGTTCGGAAATACCCTACTCACACAGAGTAGTAGGTCATTTTTATTTTTTTATTATATTGTTACTTTTTTTCCAATTTCATTTCTCATAGATGTGGATTCTTCACAGCCATGGTTTTTTCTCATGTTCCACTATTTTAAGTTGCTTCTGTATTGTGATCTCTTTGTAGTGCTCATTTGTGGAGTATCATAACTACAAAATTGTATACCAGTGCTATGCATCTTTATTTATCCAGGTTGGTGTTGACAATGATGGAGTAAGTTCCTATTGCATCTACCATATTATACATAAAATGTATTTCAAGTGTATGATATTCTAAATCAAGTTAAGCTGAATCAATTTATTTTGTTTATTTGTTTTTTATTTTTATTTTTTGATATTAAATGAGAAATGATATTAGTGAGTAGAATCATACATGTTGCAGAATGAGTGTGTGATTTTAGAATTCATACATATATTAGTTAAAAAAATGGATCGTCATTTTGGGAATGCAATAGAATTTAACTGCAACATGATGAACTTACCTGCCTCATCTTTCAATTCTTCACATGAAGTAATTTCTTAGTTTTTTTTTGAATTCTAATTTATTAATTGTCAATGTGATCTCGACATCATGTCCCATTTTGAAAAGGCACATTTTATGTTGGATGAGAGGGTCATGAATGGAGCAACAATAACACTATGAGGAGCTCATTGACTGAACTATATACAAACTAGAAACATATCTCAACAAAAAAAAATCATAATCAAGCATTATATTTTTTTAAGTCGTGATAACTTCTAGGTTAACGCATAATTCTAAAATGTCTTCTTTCTTTTTATCAAAAAATTGTAGCTACTAATTGTTGTTTGGGCTATTTCTGCATCTCTTATAGATGATTCTACTTTTAAGAATACATCACAGAAACTTAGTGCAATTCATTGGATATTGTCAAAGAGGGTGGCAATATGCTTGTTTATGAGTTCGTGCACACTAGAACAGTGAAGGAGCATATTTATAGTAACTCAAATCTTATATAAAGTTCAATCGATACCAACTGAGGCACTCATTAATGCATGTAATGTTAATTTGCTAGTTCACCAATAGAGAATGTAACAATTGGATCAAGTGGCTCGAGATTGTAGATGATAATGCAAAAGGTGTTTTTTAAAGTTCTTATTAGTGTTTGATTTATTTTGCAAGCATATGTTGTTAGTAGATGCATGGTCTAGCAGGCAATGATGCCATGAGATGTAATCCCTTAGATGCATAGACAAGGTGCATAACTGCCGGGAAGTGCATAGTGTGTGCATGGTGCAGTGAACGTGCATGTGTGTATGATGTATTGGACAAGCACTGTGTGTATGTTTGATGTAGCCATGGTGTAGTGTGTGCAACATGTGGGTTGGTTTGTTGGGTTATATTTTTATATGTTTCAAAGAGAGTGATTTTTCATGGTGAATCAAGCGAGTAAAAACTATATAGTTGTTATGAAAGTGGCTAATACTTTGGTTGTTCCAAATACTATTTGACTGCTATAGTAAATGTTGAAAGTTAAGTGTGTAATAAAAAATATAATATTTAATTTATTTTTATCTAGCACAATTTTTTTATTTTTTATCTTATTATAAGAACTCATGGAAAAATGTATGAAAGCTATTTCTCACTAGTTGAGGGTTCTATGGATCTTCAGATAACTCTTTACAAGGAAGAAATGCAGGAAATGAAAGAAGTAAATGATAAGATGAAAGAAATGATAAATGCAATGCAATAGCATATGACCCAAATGGAGTCATAGTTACCAGACGTGATGAGATAAATAGCACACCAAGTTTCAGCATAGTACCCATGCAAGAGAGCCAAGCACAAAAGACACAAGCTAAAGATGATAATGATGATTTAGTTTAAAATGATTATATACATGTGTTATGTTTTTGTTTTAACTATATAATTATTGTATAAAATAATTTATTAATAGCTTTTACTTTTTATTAATTATTAATAATGGTTTATAGTATATGTTTTTTTCAATTTAATATAAAAATAAAAAAATATGTAATCTAATTTTTGTAAAAAAAATAAATTGGTAAAAAAAGTTTTGGAATAAAAATAGCTACAGATTTTTCCCTCGCTAATTTTTCTAGAAAATTTTCTGTATATATTCAGCCAAAAAATATAAATTAATATTCTTGATTATGATCAAAATTAAGAAAGGGAAAAATATAATTAGCTAGGAAAATTATGTGTATCAAAAATTTGCTAGTGAATTTTTTTTTCATTACTATTTTGTGAGGAGCACTTTAGCTTGGGATAATTTCAATTGTAAATCCATTATTATTCTATTTTAGTGACGGAATAATCCTAAATAGTAGGGAACTTTCCCTAGCCATTTAGGCTTTTTTGGTAGTGATAGACTAGAAATATAAACAGATAAACAGATAGACAGATAGACAGACAAATAGATATAAAAATATACAGACAAATAGATAGATATATACATATATATATATATATATATATATATATATATATATATATATATATATATAGACTGAAAGGAACACATTCAAAAATGCAGACAATCAGGCAGGCATGGAGACAGACAGATAGATAGAAAATAAATATTCAGACAAATAAATAAATAGACAGCCAAATAGATACATAGAAAAATAGATAGACCGTTTAAAAGATATATTTATGATAGATTTATATATGGATAGATTGATAGATTAATAGACGTATAGATAGATAGATAGGTAGGTAGACATATAGATAGACATATAGATAGTCAAATATATAGACAGATAAATAAACAAATAGATAGATAGATATACATATAGATAGATAGATAGATAGACAAAATGATAGACAGAATGATATATAGATAAAATGAGATATTGATAGATAGATTGATAGATAGATTGATAGACAAATAGATTGATCGATAATTTGATAGATAGATAGATAGAAAGAGAAACAAATAGATAGATAGGTATATAGATAGATACACAAATAGATAGACAAATAGATAGTTAGATAGATAGATATATAGATAGATTGATAGATAAATAGATAGATAGATAGACAGATATATACATAGATAAATACATTGATAGACAAATAGATAGATAGATAGATAGATAGACAAATAGATATATACAAAGATAGACAGATAGATAGATATATTAATAGATAGATAGATATACAGATAGATAGATGGAAAGACAAATAGATAGATAGATAGATAAATAGACAAATAGACAAATAATAATATGATAGATAGACATGCAGATAGACAGATAGATAGAAAGACAAAAAGACTGATAGACAAAAAGACAGACAAAAAGATAGATAGATAAATAGATAGATAGATTGATTGATTGATGATTGATAGATTAATAGATAGAAAAATAAAAAAAATAGATAAACAGATAGATAGAAAAATTGATAGACAGATTGATAGACATATGGATAAAAATTTTGATATATAGATTGATAAACAAATTGATGTGCAGATTTATAGAGAGATTGATAGACAGATTGATAGACAAATAGATTGATTAATAGACTAATAAATTGATAGATTTTTAATAGATTGATAAACGTATTCTTAGATGAATAAATAGACAAATTGATAGACTTATAGATAGAAAAATAGATAGATGGAAAGATTTATTGATAGATAGACAAATAGATCGATAGATTATTAGATAATTAAAAAGCCAGATTAAAATACAGATAAATAAATAGACAGATAGACAGACAGATAGATAGATAGAATGATAGTCACATCGATAAATAGACTGATAGCTAGATAGATAGATAGAAAGATAGAAAATAGACAAAAACAAAGATAGATATATAAATAGATATATATATATAGACATATAGAGATATAGATAGACTGATATATAGACATATAGAAATACAAATAGATAGATAGAAAGTTGGATAGATAGAAAGAAAGAAAGATAGATAGATAGATAGATATATAGAATGATATATAGATAGATAGATAGGTACATAGATAGACAAATATTAAGATAGATAAATAAATAAGTATATTGATAGACAGATAGATAGATAGATAGACAGAAAAATAGATAGACAAAGAGATATATAGAGAGATAGAGAGATAGAGAGATAGATAGATGTGCACATAGATAGACAAATATATAGACAAATAGATAGACAAATAGACAGATAGTTAGTTAGATAGACATATAGTTAGATAGATAGATAGACAGTTAGATAGATAGACAGTTAGATAGACAGTTAGATAGATAGACAGTTAGATAGAAAGATAGATAGACATGTAGATAGACAGATAGATTTATAGATAGATAGACATGTATATAGACTCATAGATAGATAGTTAGATAGACAAGTAGATAGACACATAGATAGATAGATAGACAGTCATAGAAAAAAATAAAGATAGATTGATAGATAGATAGATAGAAATTGATAGATAAATAGATAGATAGATAACCAGATAGATAACCAGATAGAAAGATAGATAGATATATAGATAGATAGATAGACACACAGATAGATAGATAGATAGATAGATAGACAGGTCAATATATAGAAAGATAGATTGATTGATAGTCAGATTGTTAGACAGATTGATAGAAAGATTGATAGATATATTAATACACAAATTGATAGATAGAATGATAAACAGATTTAAAGACTAATTATTACATAGATTGAGAGACAAATAGATAGATAGATAGATAGATAGATAAAAGATTGATAGATAGATAGATAAATAGATAGATAGATTAATAAATAGATACATACATACATATATAGATAGATAGATAAAAAGATAGGTAGATTATTAAATAGTTAAATAGATAGATAGATAAACATATAGATATATAGATAGATAGATAGATAGATATACAGATAGATTTATAGAAAGATAGATAGATAGATAAATTGATAGAGATAAAGAAAGATATAAGATAGTAAAATTGATAGAAAAATAGATAGATTGATACTTAAACAAATAGATAGATTGATAGATTGATTGATAGATAGACAGACAGACAGATAGATAGATAGACACATAGATAGACAAATAGTTAGGTAGATAAATAGACAAAAAGACAGACATACATAGATAGATAGATAGACAGATAGATCACTATAAGAAAATGTCAGTTTATCTCGGGAAATTTAGCTAGTAAAATTCCCTAGCTAAATAGCGAGGGATTAGATATGGCATTACAATGGATTTTTGATTTTAAATTGAATTAAAAATTCGTGATGGATTAGTGATGAATTATTGATGGATTAGCGATAAAAATTTTCGATTAAAAACTTTTCGTCGCTAATATTATCGTAGATTTCCATGTAAAAAAAAGCTGGAAACTTAGCAACGGATTTAGTGATGGAGTATCCCTAGCTAATAAAACCATGAAAAAATTCATCACAAAATAAATATTTGAAATTTTTTTACTATTTTATATTTAATTGCAAGCATTTATTTATTAAATTCTGTTTTTCACCAAATATATGCATTTAGTTAGGGATTTTTCCCTAGTTATTTGGGTTCGAGATATTTTTCATTACTAATCTTTAATGATTTAAATTTTTTTTAATAATTTATTTGTTTTAATATTTTTTTTATTTTGTATAATAAAGGTAGATATGTCATTGTCTATATTTGACCAATCCATTAAAAACATATTCTCCTCGTATAATTATAAAAATAGGTTATTATAAATAATTAATTTCAAAAATATATAAATACAAAAAAAAATTATATATAAAGACAATAATAACTATTTTAATGATTATTGTAAAAAATTATATAAAAATTTTTTTACAATTTTTATTTATGAAATTTAAAAATTTATATTAAAAACATTAAATAATAATTAATTCTATAATTATAATAATTTTTAAGATATTTAAAAAAATAATTGAACATACATTAAAATTTCTATTAATAAAAAGCTAAAATAAATTATTATATAATTAAATAAAAATATTTACAAAAATATCTGAAGTAACGAATAAACTAGTAAATATTAATATTATTTGACGTTAAAAAATATAGTTTATTGATTATAGAAATCTTTTAAAAAAAATAATTGCTAAAAAATTTGAAAATTTTAAGTATACATATAATTTCAAAATTTTCATTAACTTTAAAAGAAAATAAATCGATATCTAAAGATAACTACATAGATCTTTACACCTAATGAAATTAATAAGAATTAAATAATTGAGCAAGATTTTTATCATTAGCTTTTAATATTTCTTTTTTATTAAAATAATAAATATAACTTTTTTTTAATAATCTTCTCACTTTAAGTAATTTTTAGAATTTTATAAATTATAAATTATATCAAATAATATGAAATTTTAAGTCTTTAAAATTATTTCATACTATCTTCATAAAAATTAATATGAATTCTAAAAATTAAAGTATATAAAATTTTTAAGTTGACATCGTTGGGAAAGGATAAAATTAGTTTCAGTAATTTAAGCATATAAAATGCAATTGTTTTTCATTTTTGCACCATAATACAATTTTTTGTCCATAATATTAATTATCATGAATTTGACATGGTATAATTAATCAAAAATTACCTAATTGGTTTCCATCATAAGAAATTGGGGTGTAGTTGTCGTGTTTTTTGATATTTTCAACAGTACTAGGAAGATGTCATTGCTACTCACTTTATCTGCGTGATGCCTATTCGATACAGTGGCAACAAGCCTTTCCATCATCATTTGTATTGGGATCATCACATTCATCATTTCTATCCTTTGTTTTTCTGCTTTCATTTATCATGCCTCGGTCATCCATTAAATATTCCAGGATCAAAACTGTAAAATATTGTCATCGACTTGCTATAAAAGTTTCTTTGATGCTTTGATTTAACGTGAAAGCCTATGGATGAGTCAGACAAGAAGAAGGATGCTTCGTTGGGTTCGAAATTTTTGTATGGTACACTCTAAAATTCTCTGAAGGATGTCTCTAGTTTTGATGTTTTGAAACAGAGGATGGAAGCTCATTTGGATTTCATCGACTATAATGAGATTTTCAGTGTCATGGGCAGTGTTGTTGAGGTCAGAATCTAACCATAACTTGCTCTTTCCATCGACATTCATTCTTGTTTATTAACTGAAGAGAAGTGCTACATTACAGCTTTCATTTCCAAGTAGTGGAGTAAATTTTATTATCTGCTTCGTAGAATATTGATGGAGAGATGTTAATGATGAAGTCACACTACCCTATTGTAATAGAAGTTGGACTGAAAGGAAATCCATGCTAGTTTTTAAAAGTTACACTACCCTATTTTATTATCTACATTATAACCCAGCTTGGCTTAGAATCGGTCTGTACAAGATTTTTGGTGTCGACTCCTTGCTGCCAAATGGAGAATCCAATTCAGATCAAAAAATTTCTTTCTTGAAAATGGTAATCACAAAATATTTCTTTTCTCATGATTCACTTGCCAAAGCTTATGCATATAACAGGATGGTTGAAAGATCGTATCGACCAGGTTACTATGAACAACTAGGCAACATCATATTAAAGAGGTTTTTGCTGCTAGTCCTTATACTCGATAGAGCTAAATCCCAAAGCTTCCTACCTTTGAACTATGGTATCGATAGACAAGACGGAGGTTCTCCTCCTTTTTTTATGGCCCAATCTAGTATCAAGTCTAGCCATCAAGTCATTAATGGTACAATAGGAATGATCTGTTGAAGAAAATGCATTTTCTCATGGCATCTATTTACTAATGGCTAACATTGTTTCTTCAATGTTGTGCTTAGATTTTCTGTCATCAGATATAATGCATGGTGAAGGTAATCTTCTTTCACATTTAGTGGCAATTGGGTGCAAACTATCATTTGAGCAGGTATACAATCCATTTGTAACAAGTTTCTGATACCTATTGCATTATAATTCATGCAGCCTATATAGATTATCTGTCAATTTATATCAGTGGCTAATTGCTTAAGAAATGGTAGGGATTTCTTGTTGAATATGACTTCAAGATGGAAGATTTATTTGGTGAACTTCATGATGGGATGTGACTTTGTCGTGCAATGCAACTCATAACTAATAATCCATCTATTCTCTTGGTTCATTCTTTCCTCCACTCAAGTTACCCTAGGTAGAAAATAAACTTAAAGTCTCATCCATGAGGCAATTGTGCTACTGAAAATTGTGGCTCCATCCGTATTCAAGAAAAAATTGGCTAATTGCAGTGTTGCCTTGCAATATTTAAAGCAATCTAGTGCACAATTGTGTGATGAAGAAGGAATCACAATTGTAGAAAATGACATTGTTGGTGGGGATAAAGATGACTATTTCATACTATTATAAAAAGAAAATCAGATGCTCTTTTCAACATTCACTTGCAAGTTTGTTTACCTAAACCTGAAACACTTTATTTCTGTTATAGAATGTTTGCTTTCATTGATGCCCAGTTCATGTGGACTATTTCTATCAGAGGGTCAAAAATGTTGAAAAAAGCATCTGATTTTCTTTTTATCACATGTGCAATGAATTCACATCACTTTTCTAGAAATATTCGATTACTATACAAATAGTGGAATATGTAACTTTGAATGTTGTTTCAATGCTTTCAAGGTTGGATGGTGAATGAAATTGATGGTTTTGGAAAACAAAATTTGGGTAACATCAATTTTATTATTTATATGGGTAGAAAAGATAGTCAATTGTGTGAGTTTTTTCATCTTTAATCAAAGCATGTATCATCTTTTATAGAGTGGAAAAATGTTTACTATATTAGTGAAATATACTACCATAAATAACAAACTAGGTTTTCTTGTTGGTGGTGTTTGTGTTGTTCCTCATGCCTAACCAGAAATATTATGAGATGAACATGGGAGTTGAAAAGATATGCCATTGTTTTTGATGCCGGAAGCTCGGGGAGTAGAGCGCATGTGTTCTGTTTTGATCATAACATGGATCTCATACATATAGGCAATAGTCTTGAACTGTTTGTCCAGGTAATTTGTCACTCTCATCTTTGATTCTATTTATGTATACTGTTGTTAAATTATTTTTGGTTTACATCTCTCCTCCATGCCTTTTTAAACTGATACCTAAATTTGTTTAGTAGTTCTGTTGAAACTAAACCACTCTAAATTGTGTAGGACAATGTGTAACAAGAACATATAAATTAGTTCATTTATGATATCTATCATACTATTTTAATGTCAGCTCCTAATTTTTGTCTCAGTTCTTGTTATAGATTAAGATGGGGTTGAGTGCATATGCCAAGGATTCACATGCTGCTGCAAATTTACTTGTTTCTCTTCTTGATAAAGCTGTAGGTGTTGTGGCCTTGGAACCGGGACCGAAGACCCTAGTTAGAGTTGGGGTGGGTAAATTCTGCTTTTTTCTTTGGATTTCATTTATTTGATTTTGTTATTAACTATGTTGTGCATTTTGATTTTCATGTAGGTTACTGCATGATTGAGAGCTCTAGAAGGTGATAAATCTTGCAACAATCTACAAGAAGTAAGCATTCATTTGTGTTTTGTTTATTTCTTACATGGAGTGTATATTTTCTTTCTATCAATATTTGCTTATTTGATTCTCTTTGATCAAAGTTAGAGATCTCTTGAGAGAGAAAAGCATGCTAAAGTATGAGATACATGGTGTCACAATAATGGATGGTTCTCAAGAAGGTTCTTATCAATGGGCATGCCCATTAAGCACTTAAACTCTTATTAAATTGCTATTTATAAGGATATGTCAAATGATAAGAAAATTCTATTGCTATTTATAAGCACTTAACCATCGACAATTAGTTGTTTAGATTCTATCAAGTCCAAATCCAACATTAAAAAATTAATTTTAAAAATTCAATTATTTTTATAAGTAGATAAAAAATTTATATTTTTTCTTTATATTCTATTTTTCTTTGTATGATTAACTATGATTTTCAAAATCGAATGTTAAAATAAAATTTATTTTTTTATTTTTTTATTCTATATTTTATTTTTACTATTTTATTTTTATAATATTACATATTTTAAAGTATGTAAATTATAATTTTATATAAATTTCTAATATATCAGTGATGTCCAATGAATAATGATATAATTAAAATGTTATGATGAAGATTTAATTTTGTAAGGAACATTATATGTATTTTTTTATTTTACTTTGATATAAGAGAGTATAATGAAACACTAATATATTTTTCTTCTACTATATATATATATTTATTCCTTCTAATAAAATGGATCATAGTAAATTAAATAAAAATGAAATTAATATTTTAGATAATTCTAATTTAGATAATAATAACCAAACTCAATGGTTCTTTTCTAAATTGAATCTTAAGTATCCCCATGTACAAAAAAAGTTTATGTTTAATAAATGAATTTTTGTAGTACGACTTATTTTAATATAATTAAAAATAAAAATATTAGAGGATTCTAAGAAAATAATGCTCAACGTAGATAAACTCAAAATTTATATAAATATTACAAAAATAAATATATTAGAAGTAGTAGGCATGAGTAATATTTTAAAGAAGCTCTTGAAGTGATGAAGTTTGTTCTCCTCACTGATTAAAGTTTCAAAAAAAAAGTTAAGTCTCTTGTAATTTGAATAGAAATTATTTGGTTGAATCAGGCAGGGCAACCAAATAAGTTAGTGCGAGAATAATCTTGTTTGCTTGTTATGTTGTTTTCATAGGGGTGGATATTACTGCATCAGAGTTTTATGAGCTGAATAAGATGCTTTACGTCCTCAAATATAAGAAAGAGGTGAGTAGTTGAATTCTCTGTGAAGGTTTTTAATTTGATTTGGTTTCTTGGATTGGGCGTAGACCTTTGCTTCTTGTTTAGAGAAGTTGTTAGGAGCTGCTCTCAAGGACTTGTACAAGATGCTCATGAATGTGCATCATGTAGCCTCAATCTCTGATTACAACTTTATATATATATATATATATACTGCAGTATTATATATGTACTTAGTGAAATGCTAGTATATATGTACATATATACTGTAGTATTATATATTTATCAAAACAGAATATTATTTATTTATTTATTTTGATTTGATTGACTGGTTTAATTTTCGTACAGATATGGTACCGCAATGTTCCACATGCAAAGCTTGCAGAAGTGGAGGGATATCATAATTGGGTTAAAGTTACAAGCTAATATCTTACTTTTCTTGGTGGTGGCACTGAATTTCAAAAATGGAGCTTTGCACTACATCAACTTCATCAACGAGGTCGTTCTTTCCCTAATTGTAGAAACATAGAGATCTATTGCATCAAATATCACATATTGAGGCTGCTTTAAGGGTACTCTTTTTTTGTGTGTGATGTGTGTTCATTCTAATACCAAGTATTTTCAGTATAATATATATACATCGTGAAATATACTTTTGTATATACATGCATTTATATATTATGAAATGTATATTTTTCTGTATATGTAACTATACATATATGTTGATGTATGTATGTACACACACACACACACCCACCCACCCACACACATATATATATATATATGTACATATATATTGTAGTAGTATACATAAGGTATAAGTTGTATTGCATAATTTTCGAGAACAAAATATTTTTTACTACAGAAAATATGAACATATATACTATAGTTTTATATATGTAACTAGTGAAATGCTAGTATATATGTACATATATACTATAGTATTATATATTTAACAAAATAGAACCTTTTTTGTTTATTTATTTTGATTTGATTGACTAGTTTAATTTTTGTACAGATATGGTACTGCATTATTCTCCATATGAAGCTTGTAAAAGTAAAAAGATTTTTCACTAGATATGATGCGGCACGACTAGGAGAGCTTTGTTGTGGCAGAAAGATGGTGACCAAAGGAGAGAGGGAAGATAAAACAAAGTCAATTTCATGGACATATTATACTTTATGCACTGTCATTAGATAAATTGATAAAGAAGATGAATTGAAATTTTGTTATCTTTTTGTTCTATCAATGTAACATACTGTATCAATTTAATATAAAAAAAATTTATTTAATAACTACTTTTATTTTTTTTAATTAAAATTATTGCTTTATAGTTTATGTTTTTATTCAATTTAATATAAAAATTTAAAATTGTGTAATCAAATTTTTTGTAAAAAAAATAAAATAGTGAAAATGTTTTCGAATGAAAATAACTAGAGATTTTTCCATTGTTAATTTAGTTAGGGACTTTTCTGTAAATCTTAATTACGATAAAATTCAGCAAGGGAAAAAATGTAAATAGGAAATTTTGTCATTAAAATATTAGCCAGGGAATTTTTCTATCATTAATTTTTTATGACGAGCGCTTTAGCTTGGGAAATTTCCATCATTAATCCGTCGTTCTATTGTTTTAGCGACAAAAAATCCCATATAGCGAGGGATTTTTAACTAGCTATTCGAGATTTTTCTTGTAATAATAAATAGACAAACAGATAGGCAGATAGATAGAAAGATAGATAATATAGACAAATATACATATAGATAGATAGACATATACACATATAGCCAGAAATACAAATTAATAGTTAGACATATAGATAGTTATATAGATATACAAATGATCAATAAAGATATAAACATTTATACACAATGAAAAATTGAGATATAGAGAGATAGAAAGATATATAGATAGATAGTTAGAAAAATAGATAGATAGGTAGATAGATAAATAGACAAATAGACAAATAGATATATAGATAAAAATATAAACAGATAAATAGATAGACAGATAGATAAATAAATAAATGGATAGATTGTAAGATATTCAGATAGAAAAAAAGATAGAAAAATTGATAGAAAGACAGTTAGAGAGAAATATAAAGATAGAGAGATAAAGAGTTAATTAGATAGAGATATAGCAATATAGATAAAGAAATAAACAAATAGACACAAACACAGATAGAAAGATGGTCAAATATACAGATGGACAAATAGATATATAGACACATTGATAGATATATAGATAAATAAAAAGACAAATTGATAGATACACAATTAGATAGATTGATATACATATAGAAAGTTATCAATAGATATATAAATTGATAGAATGATAGTTATAGAGAGAGAGAGAAAGATATAGATAGATAGATGGATAGACAAATATACAGATAGATAGATAGATAGACATATTGGAAGATAGATAGATAAATAGACATGTAGATAGATATATAGATATATAGATAGATAGATTGACATATAGAAAGATAGATAGATAGACAGATAATTAGATATAGAAAAAGACATATATATGGATAGAGAGATAGGTCGATATATAGAAAGAAAGATTGACAAATATACATATAGACAGAAAGACTGATAGACTAATACATAGATACACAAATAGATTATGAGATAGATAGATAGACAGATTGATTGATTGATAGGTAAAAATATAGACATGCAGAGAAATAGATAGATAGATTGATCGATATACATATAAATAAATTTAAAGATATATATATATATATATATATATACACAAATAGATAGATAAATAGATAGAGATAAAAAGATAGATAGATGATAGAAGAATAGCTAAATAGATAGACAGATTGATAGAAACACATATACATAGATAGACATAGAGACAAATAGATAGAATGATAGATAGATAGATATAAAAATAAATAAATAGACAAATAAATAGATATATAGATAGATAGAAAAATATATAGATAAATATATATATAAATAGATAGACAAACAGATAGATAGATAGAAATATATAAATATAGATAGATAGGAAGGTAGGTAGGTTGGTAGATAGATAATTAATAAATAGAAAGATTGATTGATTGATTGACAATAAGATAGATAAATAGATAGATATATTGATAGATATATAGAAAAATAGATAGATAGATAGATAGATAAATAGAGAGATAGAAACATATACATACACACATATAGACAGATAGACAGAGAGATATATACACAAATAGATAGATAGACAAATACAAATAGAGATAGATAGATAGATATATTAATATATAAAATGATAAATAGGCATATAAATAGATAAAAAGATATACAAATATAGAGACAAATAGATAAATAAATAGATAGACTGATAGATAGATAGATAGATAGATAGACTAATAGATAGATAGATAGATAGACAAATATATAGATAAAAAGTTAGAGAAATATAAAGAAAGGCAACTGGATAGATAGATAGATATACAAATAGACAATAGATAGATAGATAGACACACACACACACACACACACACAAATTGATAGATAACTAGATAGATAGATAGATAGATATGTAGATATATAGGTAGACAGATAGACAGCCAGATAGATAGATAGATAGATAGATAAAAAGATATATAAATTGATAGACAGATAGATCGATAGATTGATCTATAGACTTATAGATAGACAGACACACATATAGAAAGTTAGATAGATAGATATATAAATAGAGAAAGAGATAGATAAATAGTCTATTATATAGAAAGATAGATAAATAGGTAGACAGATAGACACATAGACACATTGTTTGATAGATAGACATATAGTCAAATAGATAGATAAAGTGATAGATAGATAAATAAATACATTTAACAACAAATAGATAGATAGACAAATATATAGATAGAAAGATAGACAAATAGATAGAAACATAGAGTGAAAAATAGTTAGATAAAAATATAGATATATAGACAGATAGATAGACAAATAAATAGATCATTTGATAGATAGATAGATAGACATAAAGATAAATACATAGATATATATATATTTAAAGATAGATAGATAGATAGAAAGAACTATAGATATATAGACATATAGACACAGATAGATAGATAGACAGACAGAAATATAGACAAATAAAAAGATAAGCAGAAACATGTATAAATAGATAAATAGATAGAAAGATAGATAGATAGATATAATAATATATAAAATGATAAATAGGCATATAGATAGATAGATAGATAGATATAAAAATATAGAGATAAATAGATAAATAAATAGATAGATAGATGGATAGATAGAAAGATAGATAGACAGATATATAGATAGATAGTTAGAGAAAAATAAAGAAAGACAAATGGATAGATAGATAGACAAATAGACAATATATAGATAGATACACACACACACACACACACACACAAATTGATAGATAACTAGATAGATAGATAGATATGTAGATAGACAGGTAGACAGATAGACAGATAGATTGATAGATAGATAGACAGATAGATAAAAAGATATATACATTGATAGACAGATAGATATATAGATAGATAGATATACAGATAGATTGATAGATTGATTTATAGACTTATTAATAGACAGACACATAGATAGAGAGTTAGATAGATAGATATATAAATAGAGAAAGAGATAGATAAATAGTCTATTATATAGAAAGATAGATAAATAGGTAGACAGATAGACACATAGACAAATTTATAGTAAGATAGACATATAGACAAATATACAGATAAAGTGATAGATAGATAAAC
This sequence comes from Sapria himalayana, assembly GCA_029783825.1. Lineage (NCBI taxonomy): Eukaryota > Viridiplantae > Streptophyta > Magnoliopsida > Malpighiales > Rafflesiaceae > Sapria > Sapria himalayana. The sequence goes on from JAREIK010000010.1 coordinate 932,450, forward strand.
AAATAGATTTAAGAACAAATAGATAGATAGATAAATATATAGATAGAAAGATAGACAAATAGATAGAAACATAGAGTGAAAAATAGTTAGATAAAAATATAGATATATAGACAGATAGATAGACAAATAAATAGATCATTAGATAGATAGATAGACATAAAGATAAATACATAGATATACATATTAAAAAATAGATAGATAGATAGATAGACAGATAGAGAGATAAGAGATAGAAAGATAGACAGAAAGAACTATAGATCTATAGACATACAGACACAGATAGATAGACAGACAGACAGAAATATCGACAAATAGAAAGATAAGCAGAAACATATATAGATAGATAAATAGATAGAAAGATAGATAGATATATAGATAGATAGATATATATATATTTAAATAGATAGATAGATAGATAGATAAAGAGATATAAAGATAGAGAAATAGATAGATAGATAGATAGATACACAGATAGATAGATAGATAGATAGACCTAAAGATAGATGAATAGATAGTTTGATAAATATATAAAGAGATAGAAAGATAGGCTGATAGATAGATAAATAGATAGATTGACATAAAGACAGATAGAATTATAGACAGATATACAAATAGATAAATAGATAGAAGATAGATAAATTGACTAATAGAAAGATACACAAATATATATGTAGAAAGATAGAAAGATAGGCTAATAAATAAATATAGATAGAAAAATTGATAAATAAATAGAGATAGATGGAGATAGTTAGATAGACAAATATAAATATAAATAGAAAGACAAATAGGTATATAGATAAAAAGATAAATAGATAGATACACAAATAGAAAGATAGAAATATAAGATAGATAGTTAGATAAACAGATAAATAGATAGATATATTGATAAAAAGAAAAATATACAAATATATAGATAATCAAATAGACATATATACAAATAGATACAATGGCCGATAGATAGATAGATATACAAATAAACATATAGAGAGATAGATAGATAAACAGATAGACAATAGATAGATAGACAGATAGCCATATAGACAAATATACATATACATATAAAGATTTATAGATAGATAGATAGATCGATTGATTGATGGATAGAGAGATAGACAGAAACACATATAGATAGAAAGGAAGATAGTTAGATAGATAGATAGAAATAAAGATAGTTATATAGATAAATAGACATATATATACAGATATACAATTTGACTTATAAAGAGATAGACATTACAACAGATACACATATAAAGATATATAGATATCAGTAGAGAGATAGATATATCGATAGACAAAGAGAATGATATATAGATAGAGTGATAGATAGACACATAGATAGATAGATAGATAAAATGTTAGTTAGAGAGATAGACAAATAAACCGATAGATAGATAAATAGATTTATAGATAGATAGATATATATATATATATATATATATATATATATATATATAAACTGATAGATAGATATTAAGATAGATAAATAGTTAGATATTCAGATAGATAATTAGTCAGATATTTAGATAGACATATAGATAGATAGACAAATAGATAAATAGATAGATAGAAACAAATAGATTGATAGATACAGAGTTTGAGAGATAGATAAATAGATAGATAAATAGATAGACAAATAGATAAATATATAAATAGATAGATAAATTGATAGATAGATAGACACATAGATAGTATAATAGTTAGACAAATAGAAATATAGATAGAGAGAATGATAGATAGATAGATAATTAGATAGATAGGTAGACAAATAGATAGATAGATAGATAAATAAATAGATAGACAAATAGACAATTATGCTGATAGATAGATTTAAAAATAGTCAAATAAAAACATATATAGATTGATAGATGGACAGAAAAAATATAGATAGATAGATAACGGATAGACAAATATACAGATAGATAGATTGACAGATTTTTTTGTTAGATAGACAAATAGACCAATCGACAAATAGATAGATAGTTATAGTTATATATATATATATATATAGACAAATAGATAAATAGATAAATAGATAAAAAAGACATATAATCTGATAGATAGATAGACATATACGATAAAAGATAGTTTGATAGATACATAGATTGATAGATAGACAAATTTAAAGATAGACAGATAGATAGTTATATATATATATATATAGACACAAACCATATATATATATATATATATATATATATATATATAGAATGACATATACATAGATAGACAGAAAGATAGTAAGATATACATTTAGATAGATATACATATAGACAAAAAGACAGATAAAAAAGATAATAAAAATAGACAAATAGATTGAGAGACATATAAAAATAGACAAATATATAGTTATATATATCGAAAGATTGATTGATTGAAAGATGGAGAGCTCGGCATATAGACAAATAGATAGAGAGATAGATAGACATATAGATAGATAAAGATATAGACAGATAGATATATATACAAATATAAAGATTGATAGATAGATACACAAATAGACTATAGATAAATAGATAGATATATAGATAAATAGATACACAAATAAATAGATATACAAATAGACATATAGATAAATACACATATAGACAGATAATTGATAGACATATAGACTAGATAGACTAATTGATAAAGAGAAAGATAGACAGATAGATAGATCAATAGATAGATAGATAGATAGAAAGATAGATAGTAAAGTTTGTAGATTTTTCAGATAGATTGATAGATTAGAAAAAAAAATAGATAGATAGATAGACAGAAAGATAGATAAATAGTTAGATTTACTAGATAAAGAAATAAAAGATAGATAGTATATATACACAGATAGATAGATAGATCGATGATAAACAAATTAAAATATTAACAGATGATAGATAGACAAATAGATAGATAGACAAATAGATAGATAAGAGAAATTGTCAATTTGACCAATAGATAAATTGATAGATTTATATATATAATTATAGAAAGATAGACAAATAGACAGGTACATTTAGAGAATATAGATAGATACACAAATAATATATTTATAAATAGAATGATATATAGATAGATAAACAGATAGTTAGATTGAGATAGATATAGAGAGATAACAAATAGACTAATAAACAAATATATTGATAAATAAATTGATAAATAGATAGATAGACATATCGACAAATAGACAAATAGACACATTGAAAAATAAATAGTTACATAGAAATATAGAAAGTTAGATAT
>JAREIK010000010.1:938668-1008668 GCA_029783825.1 Sapria himalayana
TAGATAAATAGATAAATAGATAAAAAAGAATATAATCTGATAGATAGATAGACATATACGATAAAAGATAGTTTGATAGATACATAGATTGATAGATAGACAAATTTAAAGATAGACAGATAGATAGTTATATATATATATATATAGACACAAAACATATATATATATATATATATATATATATATATATAGAATGACATATACATAGATAGACAGAAAGATAGTAAGATATACATTTAGATAGATATACATATAGACAAAAAGACAGATAAAAAGATAATAAAATAGACAAATAGATTGAGAGACATATAAAAATAGACAAATATATAGTTATATATATCGAAAGATTGATTGATTGAAAGATGGAGAGCTCGGCATATAGACAAATAGATAGAGAGATAGATAGACATATAGATAGATAAAGATATAGACAGATAGATATATATACAAATATAAAGATTGATAGATAGATACACAAATAGACTATAGATAAATAGATAGATATATAGATAAATAGATACACAAATAAATAGATATACAAATAGACATATAGATAAATACACATATAGACAGATAATGATAGACATATAGATAGATAGACTAATTGATAAAGAGAAAGATAGACAGATAGATAGATCAATAGATAGATAGATAGATAGAAAGATAGATAGGTAAAAGTTTGTTAGATTTTTCAGATAGATTGATAGATTAGAAAAAAAAATAGATAGATAGATAGACAGAAAGATAGATAAATAGTTAGATTTATAGATAAAGAAATAAAAGATAGATAGATATATATACACAGATAGATAGATAGATCGATAGATAAACAAATAAAAATATTAACAGATGATAGATAGACAAATAGATAGATAGACAAATAGATAGATAGAGAAATTGTCAATTTGACCAATAGATAAATTGATAGATTTATATATATAATTATAGAAAGATAGACAAATAGACAGGTACATTTAGAGAATAATAGATAGATACACAAATAAATATATTTATAAATAGAATGATATATAGATAGATAAACAGATAGTTAGATTGAGATAGATATAGAGAGATAAACAAATAGACTAATAAACAAATATATTGATAAATAAATTGATAAATAGATAGATAGACATATCGACAAATAGACAAATAGACACATTGAAAAATAAATAGTTACATAGAAATATAGAAAGTTAGATATATAAATAAATAACTAGATAGAAAGATAGATAATCAAATAGATAGATAGGTATACACATAGATAAATAGACATATAGATAGATAGATAGATAGATAGACAATTTGATAGATACAAAGAAAGATAGTTAGACATATATATAAAAAGATACCAAGTTAGATAGATAGATATATTGATAGATAGAGAAGTAGACAAATACACAGATTGCAAGTATGATAGATTGATATATAGATAGATAGACCAATAGACATATATATAGATAGACAAATAGACATATATAGGGATGTTCATTTAGAGAGACTGATAGATTTATATATAAAGATATGTGCAGAGAGATAGATACATAGAAAGATAAGTAGATATATAGATAGATAGATAATTAGATTGATAGATTGATAGATTGACAAATAGACAAATAGACAAATAGATAGAAATATTTTTTGATAGACTAATAGACAGATATTTAGATAGAAATGTACATAGTTAGATAAATAGATTGATATATAGATAGATAGATAGATAGATAAACAAAAAGATAGAAAGTCTTTTAGATAGAATAAATGATAGCTATTTAGATATACAAGTAGATAGAACTATATATATACAAAATAAATAGATATATAAATAGGTAGATAGAAGATAGATAGATAGATATATAGATAGATATACACATTGATATTTAAAGAGATAAAGATAAAGTGAGAAAGAAAGTTAGAAAGATAGATATAAATAGATATACAAATTGACAAATAGATGGATAGACAGATAAATAAATAGAGAAGAATTACACACAGAGATAGATTGATAGTTAGAGAGATTGACAGATAGAGAGAGAGAGAGAGAGAGAAAGATATATATATATATATATATATAGTCATATAGACAAATAGGAAGATAAATAGTTAGATAGATACAAATAAAGATATATTGATAGATACATAGACTGACATATAGATAAATAGAAAAATAGATAGATAGATAGTTAGATAGATGTATAGATATATAAATAGTTAGATAGATAATTAGATCGATAAAAAGATAACAAATATACAGATAGAGGGTTCGAAAAATATAAAAATATACATATTGATAGATATACATATAAAAAAAATAGATAGATAGATAGATTGATTAACATATAGATAAATAGATAGATAAATAGTTAGATAAATTATAAGATAGTGAGCTTGATAGATGGAGAGCTAGACATATATATAGATATGAAGATAGACAGAAAGACATATAGATAGAATGACATATAGATAGAAAGATAGATATATATATATATATATTCATATATAGAAATAGATTGATTGATTGATAAATAGACTAATGATAGATAGACAAATAGACTTTAGATACATAGATAGATATATAGATTGATAGGTAGACTAATAGACAGATAGATAATAATACATATAGATAGATAGACATATTGACACATACACAGATGCACTAATAGATTAATTGACAAATAGATAGATAGATACATCGAAAGATAGAAAATTAGGTAGATAGATAGATTGAAGGACAAATAGACATATAGATAGATAGGTAGGTAGGTAGGTAGATAGATAAATAAAGAGAGATCGATATATAGAAATATATATATATATATATAGATAGAAAAAAAGATAAAAGGATAGACATATAGAAAAATTAATAAAAAGAGAGATAAACAGATATATAAATTAATAGATAAAAAGATAAAGAGAATGTGAGATAGATAGATAGATAGATAGACAAATAGATAGATAGATAGATAGACAGATAAATAGATATATAGTTACACACAAATATAGATAAATAGTTAGACAGATATATATATATATATATATATATATAGAAAAATATACAGATAGACCGATACAAATAAAGATAGATTGAAAGATACATAAATTGGCAGATCGACAAATAGACTGATAGATAGGTAGACACTTAGATAGATATTCAGATATATAGATAGATAGATATATAGATAGATAGACATATATCATATTTAATATACATATACATATACAATCATATATATATATATATATATATATATATATATATATATATATATATATATTATATATATATATATATAATTATATATAAATGTATTTAACAATATGTATATCAACATATTACTATATATAAATATATTATCTACATCAATACCTATACAATGCCATATGTATAAATATATATAATTATATGAAAAACTATATATAACTACATCTACAACATTTATAACTACATGCTTCACAAACCTAATATCCATTCATATCATTCATCTCATTCTTAGATATTTTTTTGGACATTGAATAAATCTTTATCATTTTTACATATATTTTAGGAACATAAATTTAAATTTTTTGAACTTAAAAGTATTTTTATTGTATTTTTATATGTTTTTATAAATCATTATGATTTAATATGTTTAGGGTTTGTATTTTTGTTTCAATAAATATCATTTAACTAAAATTGATTTATAATAAAATGTTCATTTGTTAAAATTCATGTTGTAAATTTCAAAACAAATAATAATATATTTGCGTAATAAATATTATAAAAAATTTATAAAATATATATGTGATGTAGTTTCAATTTACAAAGATAAAACTTAAAAAATAAATTTTTTTACAAAATAAAATTTTTCATAGACATTAAAATTTTAATAAAAATATTATATAGAAAAAGAAAAATTTTATCATCTATTTATGAACTATATTTTCATTTTTAGCACAATTGTAAAAATAAAATAATTTACAAATATGTCAACTTCATTTATTTATATGAGTATAATGATAGTTATTTTAATATAAATATTAAAAAAACAACTATTTGAACAAAATAGAAGCTCATATATTTAATTCATAATTTTATTTTATGCATTAATATACCTCACACACACACACACATACACACCCGCTAACACACGCACACATAAATATTTGTTTTAAATATAAAGAATTTACAATATTTTATAAATTGTGTACAATATATAATATTTTATTTTAATTTAATTTTCAAAATCAAAAAATTTTAAATACATTTAAACACACACACACACAAACACAAACACACACACACACACACACACACACACACACACACACACACACATATATATATATATATATAATAGTTTCATGTGTACCTTTAAAAATATATTTTGTATATAGGTATATGTGTGTGTTTGTGTGGGTGTACAGTAGTATATGCATACATACAAGTATATATACACTACTTTAAAAATGTAGATAGATGTGTAAATATATACAAAATTACAAAAATGTGTATGCTAATATATAATGTATAGTAACGTATATGGAGGTATAAATGTGTGTGTGTAGGGCAGTGTATATGCACATATATATTTATGCATTTATATGTAAATATCAACATTAATTTTGAGAAGAAAAATACTTGAGCACATCAATATTAACATGTTCCACAAATTCATGAGAGCAGGAGCAAAAAGTGACATTATTGCAAGATACTACTAATCTCCCATCTATAACACTTTGCCTCAATATTTGATCAAAGTACTACTTGCAATGATAAGGTTCATTCATTACTACATACCATGCAGTTACATTTTCATTCAATACTACAAATTGTTCAAATAAAAAAATCTATCTAATATCTTCTAAAATAACTCTTCTATCTTCTTTTTATAGTCTTGATAAGCTATTTTTAATTTTGATTATATGTACATTTATTATCTCATATATTTAGTTCAAACTATTGTAATAATAAAATCCATTAAATCAATCTAGGCCTGATATCTTTTTTTTCTATAAGCAATTTGATTATAGAATATTTAGTATATACTATGACTTTGGTTCTCACTAAATATGATATTAACTTGCAAAAAGAAAAGATTGTTGATACAAGTTCTTTCTCTATAGTGGTGCAATTCATCTGGGCATTTGAGAATGTGTTGTTATCATAGTATATCATAACTATTTATAAATATTTATTTAACTATATAAAACTCTTCATAATTATATTTTACTATATTTGTAATAATGAAAACTATTTTTATAACTATATCCATAACTATATATAACTATTTTTTAACTATATAATATTTTATAACTATATGTGTAATTCTATATAACTATATTTTTAACAAAATATATCATGTGTATAATAATATATAACTATATATAATTGTATTTTACTATATGTATAACTATAAAAATGTTATATATAACTATATCTTTAACTACATACATATTTATAACTAGATGTGTATAACTATATATAATTATTCATATACTTATGTAATACACTATATAATTAAATATAACTATATTTGAATCTATGTATACATATATGTATTCATATAATTAAATCTATATATTTATTTATAACTTAGTATATATTTATGTATAACTACTTATAACTACTTGCATGAATATATCTTTATATAATTATATGTTTAACTATATATAACTATATTTATAATTACATATACTATAGGTATAAAAACATATAGAGGTTGACCTCCCTCTATGGTGACCATCTCTTGGGGTTAATTGATTCTGTTTCTTTCTCTCACCAGATCTCTTTACTACCATACGACAAAGGGATTGAGATTTAGTGGAAGAAATGGGGTAGACGTTCACAAAGCTGTTCAACAACAAGCTGTTTGCCAACAAGGAGATGAGATTTTGATGCTAAATCTTGATGCTTGCAATAAGACAACCATTCTATATATGTTGAAGCTTGGTGAAATTGTCTCCACAATTCCTACTATTGTCTTCAATGTAGAGACTATAAAATACAAAAACATCAATATCACTGTGTGGGATATTGGGGGCCAAGAAAATACTCCCTTTCTCAAAAGAATTACTTTCAAAATACCTAATATCTCATATTTGTGGTGGACAGGAATGATAGAGATCAAGTTGTTGAAGCCAGAGATGAGTTGCATAGGATGCTAAATGAAGAAAAGTTTTGAGATGCAGTTTTGCTGGTGTTTGCCAATAAGCAAGATCTTTCCGATGCGATAAATGCAGATGAAATTTCTAACAAGCTAGTATTTCATTATCTTCTCCAAAGCCATTGGCACATTCAGTGTACCTGTGCTACCTCTAGCGAGTGCCTCTACGAGGGTCTTGATTGGCTTTCCAATTACATTTTCAGCAAGACATAAACAAATTTAGCAGGATGAGGCAAACTTTGTTGACATATCTGTATGTGCATCTAATCTTTGCCTATTTTACTTGAGTTTTGTTAAGTTATGTGGATGTCATCATCCGTTTATAGGGGGATTCAAATTGTATTTATATTTATAGATTGCATCCCTAAAATACAAGACCACATTTACTTTGTTCTAATCTGTAGTAAGTTGAACCTTTTTTTCGGTTTTGTCTTTTTGTCATTGGATCCCAAAGGTATAAGAACATATAACTATAAATAATTGTCTTTGACTATATGCATAACTATAAAATATTACACATAACTATATTTAAAAATATAATTAACAACATATATTTAATATACATTTTTATATATTAGTATATAAAAATGTATTTTACCATATATAATATAGATAACTATATATATACATATATAAAATTATATAAAAAAATACCAACATGTATAAATATATGTATAACTATATGTGTAACAATATGTATAACAACATATAATTATATTTATAATTACATGTTTAACAACATACAACAATATGTTTAATTATATGTGTATAACTATATATAAATATTTGTAAAACTAAATAAAACTTTATATAATTAAATATAACTATATTTTTAACAATATATACATATATGCATACATATATGTTAATATATATATTTGTTTATAACATTGTATATATTTATGTATAACTAAATATAACTACTCGTATGAATATATGTGTGTGTGTGTGTGTGTGTGTGTGTGTGTGTGTGTGTAACTAAATGTTTAATGATATATTATTTTTTATAACTCTATATATTATACGTAAAATAACATATAACAATAAATAATTATATCTTACTATATGTATAACTATAAAAACATTATACATAACTATATTTACAAATATAATTAACAACATGTATTTAATATACATTTTTATATATTAGTATAACTAATATATTTTAGTATATCCATACCTATACATAACTATATGTATAAATATATGAAATTATATGATAAAATATATATACATACATGTATAAATATAAGTTTAACTATCTGTATAACTATATGTATAACCATATGTAACTATATTTATAAGTATATGTATAAAAACATACAACATAATGTAACTATATGTGTATAACTATATATAAATATTTGTATAACTATAAAAAACTCTATATAAATAAATATAACTTTATTATTAAATATGTATAGATAAATGTAAATCTATATAATTGTTTATAACTGTGTATACATTTATGTAAATCTACTTATAATTACTTGTATAGATATATCTATATATAACTATATGTTTAACTATATTTAACTATTTATAACTACATTTACTATATGTATACTAACATATAATTATATATGGGATAATACTACTTTGTTGCACTAACTTGAAATTAAATGGCAAAATATATAATATCAACAATATGTAAGCACATAGCATGAGATTGTCCGTTGGTTAGACTCATATATGGTATAATACAAATAAGGGTCGTACACTTACCTAATCCAAGCCCTTGGGCCTCAAGCTCGTATATGAACTTATGTATGACAAAAGATGTAATATTTGATAGCTTTTTACCGAAGAAATTTTATTTTATGTAATTCCAATGCATGGGTCCCATATTAACCAATTTTGGCTTTATCAAAATGAGGCCTAGCATATATTATCTTTATTATTCCTAAAATATTTTATTTTTACACTCACTTTCTATCTAAACATCATTGCTAGACATCTTTTATATTTTTATTAAGATGTATGACAACCAACTTTAATTTGTATTTGTTCATGTCTATAATAACTATTTTTATATATCTGTGAATATGTTTGTGTGTCCCCGAATTTTTGGGTAGAGTTTCAGCCTATTATAGGTATGTTAAGGCCTCGGATGGTCCTTTATGGTGCTGGGAACAACACCTTAGCTTTTAAAGTTTTGAGATGAGCCATATAATTAATTCCATGCAAGCACAGGTTTGTTGTTTACATTCTTATTTTGTGCAGATATGTGTCGTCATAGTTCAGATCTACGACTGCTTGTTATCAATTATTGGTTTGTAAATATAGTATGTTATGCTCCATGTGCAGGTGTAACAATGTTCTCTATCTGCGTTGAGTACCAGAAGAAAAAGAACGAGAAATGCTGACCATGCCCGAGAGACCCATATGCATGTTTTTTAAATCTTGTATTATTTTCTTCTGTTGTTTTTTATGGTATGTGTATTTGCATTAAAGTACAAGTGTGTGTGTCATCTAACGCTGTGTGATTATATATACATACATATAATACTACAGTATATACATACATATATACTTGGTATAAATGTAAATATATACTAAGTATATATCTACGTATATATTGAGTATATACATATATACTCAATATATATGTATATACTCAATATATACGTACTTTTATACAGTAGTATATACCTACATATATATCGATATATACATAAGTAGGTGCATATATTTATTTATAGACATGTATATATTATCAGATGTACACACCTATTTACACACAGACATACTTTTGAATATATAATTGTTCGTGCTGGTCAGAACAGCATCGTGCATTGCTCTCTGATGTAGGTAATAAAAGTAATGGATATTAGACTTTTCCTAAAGCTTTGGAAAGATATTTCTGGTCTAGGCCATCCATGTAGATAAAGGTTGGTCTTAAAATCTTAGTAATTGTATTGATATGCAATTATCACATGGTACAAAGAAAACGTATGAATAAATAAGTTTTTTTGTTCTAGATTTTGTAATGATTGGTTCTAATTGTACTAGGTCTTAGAATGATGATGACGATGATGCTCGTGTAGTGTCGTGTAATTCTGGTTGGGAGCAATATTTGGTTCTATTTTGGGAGAAGCAGCTCACCGCCTCATCAAAGACTCGCTCAATCTCAAATTCATCATCGAGCATCATCGCCCACCATACTTTTATTATCATCAGCAGAAGCGATGGTAGTAGTGGTAGTAGCGGCAGCAGCAGCAGCGATGGCTATGGCGGTAGTGACGGCAGCTAAGCAGTGGCGGCAACAGGGGCAGTAGCTTAGGGGCCGCAGCAGGGGCAGCGATGGCAGTGGCAACAACAGCAGCAATGGCAGTAGCGGCAGCTACTGTATAAGTGGCAGCAGTGACAACGGAAAAAATTATTCCAGCAAGGGATATTTCTATCGATAAATTTATTTAGCTAGGAATTATTTCTGTCGCTAATATTTAGCATTGAGCACTTTAGCTTGCGAAAGCTTCCGTTGTTATATCCGTTTAGCGACGCAAAATCTCAATTAGCTTGTTAATTTAGCTAGGAAAATTATTTTTTTAACTAGGGATTTTTACGTCGCCAAATTTTTAGGTAGGGACAATTTCGTTCACTAAATTTTAGCAACGAGCACTTTAGATAAGGAACTGATCCATCATTAATCCATCGTTAATCCGTCGCTATATCCCATTTAATCACATAAACCCCCATTTAGCTAGGGAATTGTCCCTAGCTATATGGGATTTTTCTTGTAGTATATAGACTGATATATAGATAGATAGAAAATTAAATAAAAGTATAATAGATAGAAAGATTGATAGATTTACATAAAGATAGATAGACATATATATAAATAGACATTGGCATATTGACAAATAAATAGATAGATAAATACACAGATAGGGTTATAAACTAGTAAATATATAGAGAGATAGATAGATAAATAGATAGATAGAAAAAAAGATAGATAGGTAGATTGATAGATTGACATATTGATAGATTGGCATATTTATAGATTGATATATAGACATGTAGACAAATAAAAAGATAGAGAGATAGATAGATTGATTGATTGATCGACATATAGATAGAAAGATAAAAAGATGGATAAACAACTTGATAGATAGATAGAATCATAGACACATAGGAAAATAGAAAGATAGAAAAATATATAAATAGATCGATAGAAACATAGATAGTTAGATAAATAGACATAAAGACATATAGAAAGATAGATAGATAGATAGAGTGATAGATAGACAGATAGACTAATAGAATGATAGACAAAAACATAAATGCACAGATAAATAGATAGATCAATATATAGAAATATAAATAGATAGATAGATAAACAAATAGACAGATAGAAAGATTTATATATTTTCATATTATTAGATTGATAGAAAGATATGTAGATAGATAGATAGATAAATAGAAAAAAAGATAGAAAGCTGGATAGAGAGATATAAATTTAGATAGAGAGAAAGATACTTAGATAGAGAGACATATAGATAGATAGATGTACACATAGTTCTGAAAAATAGATAGACACATATATAGGTAGATATAAAGAAAAATTGACAAATAAACAGATATACAAATTGATAGATTGATAGATTCATACATTTACAGATTGATAGATAGATAGATTTACAGATATATAGATTTACAAATAGATAGATTTATAGATAGATAGATAGACAAATATGCAGATAGACTAATAGACTAATCGGTAGATAAATAGATAGATGGAAAGATTAAAATACAAATGGATGGGAAGATTGACACATCGACAGATAAATAAATAGACAAATATATGAATAAAAACTAGATAGATAGATAGATAGATAAATAGATAGACACATAAACTAATAAATAGATATATAGATAGATAGATAGATAGATAGATAAATAGATAGACACATAAACTAATAGATGGATATATAGATAGATAGATAGATAAACACATAAATAGAGAGACAAATAGATAGGTAGATAGGTAGTAAGATAGTTAGATCAATAGTTAAAAAGTTAGAGAAATAGATATACAGATAGACAGGAAGATAGAAAGAAAGATAGAAAGATAGACTAATAGACATATAGACAGATAGATAGTTAGATAAATTGAAAGTTAGATAGATAGTAATATAAAAACATAGATATAAAGATAGATAGATTAAGATAAAGATAACAAATAAACATATAGACAGAAATATAGATAGACATACTGATAGTTTTATAGATTGATAGGTTGACAAATTGATAGATAAATAATTAGATAGATAGACAAATAAACAAATAGATAGACGTGCCAAAAAGTAGATAGAAAATTGAATAAATAGATAGGCAAATAATCAGATAGACATTTTGATAGATTGACTGATAGATGGATAGATCGATAGATACATAGGTATAAGTGAAGACAAGTAGAGATATAGATTGATATACACATAGACAAATAGACAGATAGATAGATAAGTAGATAGATAGATATATAGATAGATAGATGTATAGATAGAAAAATAGATAGATAGATAGATGCACAAATAGTAAACACATAGATAAATAGACAGATTGCAAAATAGATAGGTAGATAGGTATATAGAATGATAGATAAATAGATAAAAATATAAATAGATAGACAAATAAATAGATAAATAGATAAATAGATAGACAGATAGATAGACAGACAGATAGACAAATAAACACATAGATAGATTGACAAAGAGATATGGAGATAGTAAGACAAATAGATAGTAAGATAGAAAGATATAAAGATAGATAGAAATGAAGAGAGATATATAGATAGATAGATAGATAGACAAATAGATAGTTAGACAAATAGATAAATAGAAAGTTAGACAGATATATATATATATACTAATATATAGAAAGTTAGATAGATAGATAGATATATAGAAATATAAATAGACAGATAGATAGATAGATAGATAGATAGATAGACAATTAGGTAGATAAATAGATAGACAAATAAATAGAGAGTCAGCAAGATAGATAGATAGATAGATAGAAATATTGACACATAGACAGATTAAAAGATAGATAGATATATAGATACATAGATAGACACATAGACAAATAGACACATAAATACATAGACAAATAGATTGATAGATAGATTGATAGATTGATATATTTTTAGATAAATAGATGGACAAAGAGATAGATAGCTAAATAGATATACGATTAAATATATATACTTATAGAGAGATAGTAAGATTGAATGATTAACATATTACAAGATTGACAAATAGACAGGTAGATACATAGATAGATAGACAGATAGATAAATATATATTTGTTAGATAGATAGATAGAAAGATATATAGATATAAATATAGTTAGAAAGATAGATATACACATAGTTAGATATACACATAGACACGTATAAGTAGCCATGTATACAAAGAGATAGATAAAAAGATAGACAGAATGACTTATTCATAGATTGGCAGATAGATAGATAGATAGATTGATTGATTGATTGATTGATAAATAGATAGACACACTGGCTAATTAATAAATAGACCAACATACACATAGATAGATAGATATATTGATTGATTGATAAATGGATAGATAGACAAAATGATAAAAAAACAAATTGATAGTTAGAACAAAGTAAACATAGACAGATAGATAAATAAAATGATAGATAAATAGACAAATAGATATATAGATGATAGATAGATAGACAGATAAAAACATAGACAGATAGATAGATAAATATGTGTTATATATATACAAATAGATAGATTGATTTAAAGATAGATAGATAGATGGATGGATGGATAGACAGAGAAATAAATATAGAGATATATAGATAGATAATGAGAGATATAGACAAATTAACAAATAGATAGATAGATATAAGACAATTAGCTAGATAGATAAACATATAATTTGATAGCCAGATATACAGATAGATAGATAGACAAATAGATATTTAGATAGATAGATAGATAGATAGGCAAACAAAAGATAGTCAAACAGATAGATAAATAGATAAACAGATATATATTTGACATATAGATAGATAGATAGACATAAAGATTGATATAAAAATATTTAGATAAATATATAGATAGATAGAAAGATAGGCAGAAAGATAGATAAATAGATAGACAGACAGATAGATAAATAAATAAATAAATAAATAGGCAGATTGATAGATAGATAGATGGATAAATAGAGAGATAGATAGATAGTTAGATAGATAGACATATAGATAGATAGATATAAAGGAAGATAGATATATATATATATAAAGGAAGATAGATAGATAGACAGACAGATAGATAGATAGATAGATAGATAAATATATAGATAGATAGACAATTAGATAGATAGATAGATAGATAGACATATAGATAGAAAGATACCTAGATAGATAGATTGATAGATATATAGATTGATATATAGATAGACATTTAGATAGATAGACAAATAAACATTTAGACATTTAAATAGATAGACAGTTAGATAAATAAATATATAGTTAGACAGATAGATAGACAGACAGATAAATAAATACATAGATAGAAATGCAGATAGATAGATTGATAGATTGATTGATTTTTAGATAGATAGAAAGATATAGAGATAGCTAGATATGCATATAGATAGATAGATAGACAGAACGATTGAGAGACTGATAGACAAATAGATAGATAGACAGTTAGAGAGATAGATAGATATACAAATCGAAAGATAGACAGAAAGAGAGATAAATAGATAGATCGATAGAAATAAATAAAGATAGGTATATAGTTAGATAGATAGATAAAAATATAGATAGATAGACATATTGAATGATAGATTGATATATATATATATATATATATATATAAATTGATAGATAGATAGATTTATAGATAGTTAGGTATATATAAGATACATAGATAGATCAATATAGTTAGATAGATAGATAGTTAGAGAGATATAGATAGATATATAGAAAGATAGATACATAGAAGAAAAATAGATAGATATTTTGATAAATTGATAGATAGATAGACCTATATATAGATAGACATTTAGGAAAGATTAATAGATAGAGAGACAAACAGACAGATAAATAGATAGATAGTTAGATAGATAGATATATAGATAGATAGATATATAGATAGATAGATATGTAAATAAATAGGAAGATTAATAGATATATTGATAGATTGATAGATTGATATATAGATAAATAGATAGAGAGACAGATAGATAGATAGATATATATATATATATATAATTAGATAGTTAGATCATCATATAGTCAGATAGTTATATAGATTCATATAGATCGACAAATAGATAGATTGATATAGATAGACAAATAGATAGATTGATATATAGACAGATAGAAAAATACACAGATTGACACATAGACAGATAGACAAAAAGATAGATTGACAAATAGACATACAAACATATAAAAATATAGACATAAATATAGATAGATTTATAGATAGGTAAATATAAAGATTGGTAGATAGAAACATAGAAAGAATAACATATAGAAAGATAGACACACTACAAGAAAAATCACAAATAGCTATGGAAAATCCCCTAGCTAAATGTATTTTTCCATCGCTAAATTGTATATAATGATGGAATAATGATGAAACATTTCCCAAGCTATAGTGCTTGTCGCTAAAAATTTACCAGGAAAATATTCCCTATCTAAATTAGTATGAAAAAAATTCCTAGCTAAAATAGCTAGAGAAAATTCCTTAGCTAGATTAGCAAGAAAAAAATTCCTAGCTATTTTCATTCCTAAATTATTTCATATTTTTAATTTTTACATAAAATTTAATTACATATTTTAAAATTTTTATATTAAATTTAATAATAACATAAAGTATAAACCATTATTTATAATTAAAAAAATAAAATCAATTAATAAAATAATTTGATACCATATGTTAAACAGTTAAAATAGAAACATAAAAAAACTTGATTTCATCTTATCCTACATCAATGTATCTAATGATAGTGCATAAATTATAATCTATCTGTGGAATTGATGTTGTTTTCTTTCCCATAGCTCCTCAAGAACTGCATACGGCTCTAGCACCCGAGCATGTCCCTCCATGGCCAACATCTTCTAATTATTTTTCTCTGGTACTCCACACATATAGATAACATTGTTACACTTGCATATAGAGCATAATATACTACATTTACAAACTAATAAAGAACAAAATACTATGCCACTGATAAACAGATAGACTAGCGCTTGCAGCACCAACTACCATTTGCTAGAAATTTCAGATAACAAGATAATCATGAGCTTATTTTTAAATTATCATATCAAGGGTTTTCCAAGATTTCTAGTAAACTGCTCATCAACATAATCTTATGTTTTGCCTTGTTTGATGCATCACTCCATGGTTAATTATAAGAAAGTTAAAAAGTACCAAACAAAATAGAAATGGAAGTTGAAATGACAACAGACTGCATGGTATTGAATTTTTGCACACCTGTAAGTTCATAGAGGAATCCAACGAAACAAAGAAACTTGAAAGAAACCAAAAAAAATGTGAAAAAATGTAATGCACAAGAAAATAACACATGCCAGCCCACCTATGTATTCCATTCCCAGCTTGAGTTTTACAAAGACCGTCTTCACAGTCAAGTTGTTAAGAAAAGGCTTGGGATTAATGAGTATGGTCTACAATATTCAGCAATAAAAAAACTAATGAATGATACTATGACTACTAAAAATTATGATAATACCTACAAAAATACTGACCAAAAAATTCAATCAGTAATTGATGTCCAAATTACGACCAGTTAGCAACCAAAAAAGAGTATCGAAAATGAAAATTTTACCGACCAAAGACCGACCATATTTACCAATCGAATATTTTTGGTCGGTAATCAGTCTGTAGAGTGGTTATCGAATATATTACCGACCATTTAACAACCTAGCATTATACTTGGTTAGTATAGTCTTTTTTCAAATTATTTATAGCTTCGTACATTCCAACCATTTACTGACTAAATATATAGGTCGGTAATTACTGACCGATTCACGATTAATTTACAGATTTGAAGAGGCACATTAGAGAAAAATCTTCCGACCAAATTCCCGACCAACTAACAATCATATATTACCGACCAAATATATTTGGTCAATAATATGGTCTATAAATAAAAAAGAAATTAGAGAAAAACATTCTCGAAAGATTACCGGCCATTTAACGACCAAAGATATATAACCATTAAAAATGGTAGGTATAGTGGTTATCCAATATATTTTTAAGGTTATAATTTGCGGCCAAACTACTGACCAAATATCTAGGTCTATAATTATTGATCATTTCACCACCGAATACTAACCATAACTTCCGACCAAAATGCTTTTGGTCGGAAATTGTTAGTAAATTAGGATGGAAACAGAGAATAGAAATTACCGACTAATTACCGACCATTTAATGAACAAAAGTGTATTACCATAAAATTTTCGATAAATTGGACTTCCAAATACTTATAGATTTTTCTTATAAACCATTTGCCAACCATAATTTTGGTCAGTAAATCATTGTTTTAAATTTTTGATTT
Organism: Sapria himalayana; assembly: GCA_029783825.1. Taxonomy (NCBI): domain Eukaryota; kingdom Viridiplantae; phylum Streptophyta; class Magnoliopsida; order Malpighiales; family Rafflesiaceae; genus Sapria; species Sapria himalayana. The sequence continues at coordinate 955,381 of JAREIK010000010.1, forward strand.
AAAAATCATATGCTAAGTCATTATAACCTAAAATCATCGAAACTCCATTGTTTTTCCAAAACACAACCAATTGTAAGCACGAAATAAGAAAAATTTTATATTTCTTCTGCATTCAGGTAAGTTTTTCTTTGTTCTTCTCTTTCAAATATCTAATACACATCTCCATCTCTTTGAATTATATATAGACATTCGGAAATTCATTATTTTAGTATATTTAGGTATTATGTTTTTTTTCTTCTCCAAATTTTTTAATTTTGCTTCAATTTAATTTAATTTAATATGATTTTGACTCAACACAATTAATTAAACCATAAATTTTTTACTTTTTAAAATTTATTCATCTACTATTTATATTTTTTAGGTTTTAGTGATTTTGATTTCAATTACATGATGTTTGCATTCGAATAATCTTAATATTAATGGTTTATATTTATATAATCATATGACATTATGTATAAATGCCTATACTTTAATATATATAATGATTTATGTTAATTAAAACTTTTATTTAATGTTAATCTTAAATCTCTATAATAGTATGTATATATATATATACTTTTATACATTTATATAATCGAATGATATTATGCATAAATGTCTATACTTTAATATATATAAATGTATTACATTTTAAATACACATTGATATATTTATATAAACATATAAAGTTATAAAAAAAATGTATACATATGTATTAATGTTTATAAATATCTAAACAAAATTTATATTAAACTATCCATTTATATATTTTCTTATATAAAAATTATGTAATATTAAATGATTATACAATCTTGGAAATATTTAAATTACATATTATTTTTTATATAAATTTAGAATATTTATATTGTTTATATAAATGTGATATATATATACTATATATTATTTAGAAAAGTGTTATATATAAATATAATAATATTTAAGTAACATTTATAAAAATATTTTATTCACAAATATTATATAGATTCATGTATTCAATTATATAATCATATACCATTTATATAATAGTATTTAAAACTATATTTATAATAAATTAAACTACTTTTATAACTATATTTATAACGTTATATAACAAAGTTGTAACTATATAATAATGTATAACTATATGTATAATTCTATATAACTATATTTCTAATAAAAATATACTATATGTATACTAATACATAATTATATATAATTATAATATACTAAATGTATACCTATATAAATGTTAAATATAATTATATCTTTAACTACATACATATTTATAACTATATGTATATAACTAAATATAAATATTTGTATAAATATGTAACACTATATAATTAAATATAATTATATTTGTAACTCTATATACATATATGTATTCATATAATTAAATTAAAATATGTGTTTATATCATTGTATATATTTATTTATAACTACTTATCACTACTTGTATAAAAATATCTATATATAACTATTTGTTTAATTATATATAACTATTTATAATTATATATATTATATGTAAAATAATATATAACTATAAATAATTGTATCTTACTATGTGTATAACTTTAAAAGTTTTATTCATAATTATATTTAAATATTAAATTTACAGCTTATATTTAATATATATTTGTATATAGTAGTATATAAAAAAGTATTTTAGTATATCTATACCTATACATAACTATATGTATAAAATATTAAATTAAAAATTATAAAAACCAACATGTATAAATATACATTTAACTATATGTGTAACTATATGTATAATAACATGTAACAATATTTATAATTACATGTATAACAACATACAACATTATGTTAAACTAAATGAGTATAACTATATATAAATATTTTCATAACTAAATAAATGTCTATATAATTATATATAACTATAATTAGAACTATATATAGATTTATGAATTAATATAATTAAAGCAAAAAAAAATTTTATAGAATTGTTTATGTTTATGTATCACTACTTATTACTACTTGTATGAATATATCTATATATAACTATATGTTTAATTATATATAACTATTTATAACTATATATATTATATGTAAAATAATATATAACTACAAATAATTGTATCTTACTATGTGTATAACATTAAAAATTTAAGCATAATTGTATTTAAATATTAAATTTACAGCTTATATTTAATATATATTTGTAAATAGTAGTATATAAAAAAGTATTTTAGTATATCTATACCTATACATTACTATATGTATAAATATATAAAATTAAATTAACAAATATATAAACATACATCTATAAATATATGTTTAATTATATGTGTAACTAAATGTATAACCACATGTAACTATATTTATAATTACATGTATACCAACATACAACATTATTTTAAACTATATATGTATAACTATATATAAATATTTGTATAACTAAAAAAAATGACTATATAATTATATATAACTATATTTGTAAATATATATACATTTATTTATTAATATAAAATTATAGCAAAAAAAATTTTTATAATATTGTTTATATTTATGTATAACTGCTTATAACTACTTGTATGAATAAATCTATATATAACTATATGTTTTAATTATATATAACTATTTATAACTTTATATATTATATGTAAAATAATATATAACTATAAATAATTGTATCTTATCATGTGTATAACTTTAAAAGGTTGAAGCATAATTATATTTAAATATTAAACTTACAACTTATATTTAATATATTTTTGTATATAGTAGTATATAAAAAAGTATTTTACTATATCTATATCTATACATTACTATATGTATAAATATATAAAAAAAATTAAAAAATATATAAACCGACATGTATAAATATACGTTTAACTATATGTGTATCTAAATGTATAACCACATATAATTATATTTATAATTACAACATACAACATTATTTTAAACTATATGTGTATAACTATATATAAATATTTGTATAACTAAATAAATGTCTATATAATTATATATAATTATATTTGTAACTATATATACATTTATGTATTAATATACTTAAAGCAAAAAAAAAATTTATAACGTTGTTTATATTTATTTATAACTACTTATAACTACTTGTATGAATATATCTATATATAGATATATGTTAGATTATACATAACTATTTATAACTATATATATTATATGTAGAATAATATATAACTATAAATAATTGTATCTTACTAAATATATAACTTTAAAAGTTTTATGCATAATTATATATAAATATTTTATTTGCAGCTTATATTTAATATATATTTGTATATACTAGTATATAAAAAAGTATTTTAGTATATCTATACTTATACATTACTATATGTATAAATATATAAAATTAAATTAACAAATAAATAAACATACATGTATATATATACGTTTAACTATATGTGTAACTAAATGTATAACCACATGTATTTATAATTCACTACAAGAAAAATCCCATATAGCTAGGGACAATTCCATTGCTAAATGGGCATTTTTCATCACTAAGAGGGATATAGCAAAGGATTAACAATGGATCATTTCCGTATCTAAAGTGTTGGTTACTAAAATTTAGCGAGGGAAAATGTCCCTAGCTAAATATTTAGTGATGGAAAAATCACTAGCTAAAAAAATATTTTACCTAGCTAAATTAGCAAGCTAAATAAGATTTTCCGTCGCAAAACAAAAATAACGACGGAAGATTTCCAAAGCTAAAGAGCTGGTTGCTAAACTTTAGTGATGGAAATAGTCCCTATCTAATTAAATTTAGCGATGGAAAATCCATTGCTAAAATAAAGATTTCCCTTGCTAAATTAGATAGGGAATTTTCCATAGCTATTTTAGCAAAAGAATTTTCCCTTGCTAATTTATCAACGGATTTTTCCCTAGCTATTTTAATTTCAAAACTTTTTTGAGAATTTAATTTATTTTAAATTTTTTTAATTAAATAATCTAATAATTTTATATCAAATTGAATATAAAAAGAAACTATAAATAATTTATAATAAACACAAAATAAAATCATTTAATAACTTATTCTAATTCAATATTTTACATAATTGAAACTAAAAATAACAAAAATTTATTACATCTTTTTCATCAATGTTTCTACCGATAGTGCATAAAGTATAATAAATCCATTCATTGACATTGCTTTCTCTCCCACTGCTCCTCCGATCACCATTTTTTTAGTGCGACAAAGCTGATGAGTCATGACATGTAATGTCTTGTGTAAAAACCCATCACTTATACAAGCTTTGTATGAGAAACAATGTGGTATCATATCTGTAAGAAAATTAAACCACTTAGTCAAATTAAAATAAAAAAATATAATGTTTTGATAAATATATAATTTTGCAGTATATATATAAATATATACTAGCATTTCATTCATACATATATTACTAAAATATATGTACATAAAAACTATAGTATTATGTGTACATATATACTGAGTAAAAAGATACTGATTATATATGTACATAAAATACCGTAGTATTATATGTACATATATACGGACTTTATATGTACGTATATACTGCATTTGTTGCTGCTGCTACTGTTACTACTACCATTGCCACTCCTGCCACTGCTATTGTCACTGTCAATGCCACTACTACTACTACTGCTACCACCACTACCTCTGTTGCCTCTGCTGCCGCCACTGCTGCAGATGCTGCCGATGCTACCATAGCTGCTGTCACCGCCGCCGTTGGCTGATTCAGTGGTTGTCGCCGCTGCACCCGCAGATGGTGCTGCAGCTGCTGTAGTGGCCAATGCTGCGACTGCTGCCACTGCCGTTGCTACTGCCACTACAACCATTGCCACCTCTACCATTGTTGCCGCTACTACCGCCACTATCACCATTACCACTACCTCTGCTGCTACCTCTCTTGCCGTTGCCGTTGGTGCTGATGCCGCTGCTCCCACTACTCCCACTACTACTGCCGCTACTACTGCCGCTGATGCCGCCATCACCGCTGCCACCGTAGTTGCCGCCGCCACCATTGTCGCCGCTGTTGTTGTGGTAGCCGCAACTGTCGCTACCATAGCCGCTACGGTCACCGCTATAACTACCGCAACCACCGTGTTTACCACCACTGTCACTGCCACAGCCAACACAGCTACCACCACCACTACCACCCCCGTCGCTGCCACTGCCATCATTACCACTGTTATCACTGCTGCCGCTACTACTACTACTAATAATAGGCTTTTACATACCTATAATAGACTAAAACTCTACCCAAAAAATTCAGAAAACACAAACATATTCACAAATATATAAAAACTATTATTATAGAAATGAACAAACACAAATTGAAGTTGATTGTTATACAACTTCAACAAAATTTTAATTAAATAATTTATTATTTTTATATTTAATTGAATAAAAATAGAAACTATAAATGAAAATTTTAAATCAAACAAAAGAATTCATTTAATAACTTATTCGTATACGGTATTTTAAATAACTAAAACAAAAAAATAACAAAATTATATTATATCTTATTAATCAATATATCTACCGACTATGCATAAAGTATGATCTATCCATGCATTGACGTTGCTTTCTATCCCTCTGCTCCTCTGATCACCAACTTTCTATGGCAAAAAAGTTGTATGAGTCATGGTGCTTTGTGTTTGTTGAAAAATCTCTTAACTTATACAAGCTTCGTATGGGAAACAATATGGTAGCATATCTGTAAGAAATTTAAACTACTCAATCAAATCAAATTAAATTAAAAAAGAAACTTTTTTCTAAATATATATTACTACAGTAAATATGTACATATATACTAGTATTTGACTCGTACATATATTACCTACAGTATATGTACATATAAACTACAATATTATGCGTACATATGTACTAGGTACATATTTACTCAGTATATATGCACATAAAATACAACAGTATTATATGGACGTATATACTAACTTATACCACATTTGTTGCCATTGGTGCTACTCCCGCCATCGCTGCCACTCCTGCCACTATTGCTCCCGCCTTCGCTTCCACTCCTGACACTGCTGCCACAGCCGCCGCTGCCACCACTGATGCTGCTGCCTCACTGCCACCTCTACCACCGCTGCCGTCACTCCCACCGCTCCCACCACCACCGCTACTACCGCTATTGATAATAGGCTTTTACATACCTATAATAAGCTAAAACTCTGCCCAAAGAATTTGGAGACACACAAAGATATTCACAAATATATAAAAATAGTTATTCTAGACAACAACAAACATAAATTAAATTTGATTATCATAAAGCTTCAACAAAAATTTAAATAAATAATATAATATTATCAAATTAAATTGAATACAAACCAAAACTATAAATGAAAATTTTAAATTAAACAAAAAAAAATTCATTTAATATCTTATTCTAATACAATATTTTAAATAACTAAAACAAAAAAAAATAACAAAATTTTATTACATCTTATTAATCAATGTATATACCGACAGTGCATAAAGTATAATCTATCCATGCATTGATGTTACTTTCTCTCCCTCTACTCCCTCGGTACCAACTTTCTGCTGTGAAAAAGCTGTCCGATTCATGGTGTGTCATGTCTATTGAAAAATCCCTTCACTTATACAAGCTTCATATGGGAAACAATGTGGTACCATATATGTAAAAAATTTAAACCACTCTATCAAATCTAATTAAATAAAAAAACTAAGTTTTTATAAATATATATTACTGTAGTAAATATGTACATATATTCTACATTTCACTCGTACATATATTACTATTGTATATGGACATATAAACTATAGTATTATGTGTACATATATACTGAGTACATATATACTCAGTATATATGTACTTAAAATATTGTAGTATTATAAGTATGTATATACTGACTAAATACATATGTATATACTGCATTTGTTGCCATTATTGCTGCTCCTACTGTCGCTGCCGATCCTGATGCTGTTGCTGCTGCCCCTGCCACTGCTTCTCTTGCCTCAACTACTGTCACTACTACTTGTGCTGCCGCCACTACCGGTGTTGTAGCCGCTACAACTACTGCAACCACTACTAGTGCTGTCACTAATGCCGCTACTACCGCTGATGCAGCAGCTGCCTCCACTACCGCCACTGTCACTGATCCAACTATTACCTCTATTGCAGCCGTTACCGCTACTACCTTTGCCACTGTTAACGTTGCTGCCGCCACTACCATCGTTGTCGATGCTTCCGTCATTGCTACTGCTGCCGCTACTGATGCCGCCACTATCACTACTATAGATGCTGCTACCTCTGCCACCACTGCTGAAAATAGTCCTTTACATACCTATAATTGGCTAAAACTCTAGCCAAAAAATTCTAAGACACAAAAATATATTCATATATATATAATTATAGACAGGAACAAACACAAATTAAAGTTGATTGTAATACAGCTTCAACAAAAATCCAAAAGATGTACAACAATTATATTTAGAGAGAGAGTTTGTGTGCAAAAAAAAAATGTTTTAAGAATAATAAAGATAAGATAAGCTAGGGCTCCTTTTGATAAAGCTAAAATCGGTAATATGGGACCCATGCATTAGAAGGACCATGGTAATGTCTGAATGCTTTGAATTAGAATTTTTTCTTGTGTCTCACATAATATGTTTTGAAAAGATTCATAATTAGGTTAATCGGAAAAGCAAAGAATAAAACCAGAATAAAAATAATTAAAACCTGCAAAAAATATTATAATTATTAGCTACACATAGACAAAAATAAATAATAGTTCAGAAATAATTCTCATACGAAATCATCCTCATAATTTGTAGGGAATGCTAGCCTCTCCTATGAGGTTTTACAGCTGGATCTTGAGATGCAATCTGTTGTGTCAATGCCGCTAACTGTGACTCTATATAGGACATCTGCTGTTGCATTACATTCTTAATTTCTTTCATCTCATTATTCATTTCTTTAATTTCTTGCATTTCTTCCATCATATTAGTATACTTCTCATCCTTCTGTTCTTTATATCATATATTTCTTCCTTCAAATGAGATATCTGCTCATCCTTCTTTTTCATTTCGGTCTCCATAACTACAATACATTCATTTGTTTCTAGTGCTTGTTGTTCGACCACCTCATCCACCATTGCTGAGACATATGAATTAGAAGCACAACAGCTACAACAAAATGTCATTCCCTTAGAGTTGATTTCGTACACTCACTGCTTCTTTTGACCTCCTATGGTTTCCAAATAAATTGGATCATAGTCAATTGGTTGGAGATCCATAGAACCCTCAACTTGTTGATGTGCAGCTACCACACGTTCCTCCAAGAGATCTTGAGATAAAATATAGAAAAAAACTATTCTAGATATATAAAAAATAAAATAAATATTTTGCATTCCAAACAATTTTCATAATGTACTGTAGTTTTATAAATAATTAATATCACAAATTCTTACAGCAATCATCTGAGACTTGTTGTCAACATACTATTTAATTTATGCATCTTCTTGAAAATCTCATAAAAATTTGGATCTTGAACCAATTCTCTAGCCTAGAATATGTTTTTATTAAGTCATAAAAAAACAAATGATCAAAAAGTTTAATAAATTAATAAAACAATGCAGAGATTTGATTTATTGGACTATTAGGACAACCACAAAATATATAAATGTTTAGAATTTTAAAATTGTATCAAATCTCGATCATACTCAATGCTCGACTTTGACCCTCCTGTGTGTCGACAAATTCTTGTACCTAGTCTAGCTACCTCACTTCATTGATTTTTGCGGTTAATATCTGATTTTTTTTTCACATATGGCTCCTCCCAATAATCAAGCCACTCTGGCCAGTCATCCTCGGATATAAAATCAGGCCTTTCTTTAATATTCTTCAATATATTGACAAAATTAGAATACCATTGAGCAGCTTTGATCTCCCATAATGACTTTATCTTTCCATCAAATTTTGGTGCCCATGTGCACTAATGCTATATATAGAAAAATTTAACAAAAGAATTTATATTAATAATAAGAACATAATTATTTACTACTTGAATAATAACCAACATAATAGTTAAGTAATTAGATAATTATTTTTCAATGCTTTTATTTTGTTATTTTTACCTGAATGTCATTAAAATATAACTTTTATGTCAATTCAAAAACATTCTTCCAGGAAAATGCTTTAGAATCAACCATTTTCTTGAAAGACATTGTAATTATAGTCGAACACTTGTGAGATGGAATAAAACTATATAAATAAAAAAATAAAAATGAAAATAAGCAAATCATAACAATAAAAAAAACCAATGACAGTAACATCTACATTTTTTTTCAAGTCATTTTTACATATTTCTTTTACCTCTCATCGACAATCTCAATTTTCAACTTTTCACTGACTACAGAGGAAGGTACAACATTTGATGAAGTCATTGGTTTTGTAAATGGGGGAACATCAGTGTAGAATATGGTGTAGAAGATAGAGATGGATCACAAGTGTGTGCAGGAAGCACAATGGGTTGTGGGCTTACATCTCATAATGGTGATAGTAGAGGTCCCAATGATGGTAATGGTGATAGAAATGAAGATGGTAATTGTCATGTTGAAGTTAGGATATGGTGGCTATGAGATGGTATTGATTCTACAACATGATGTAACATACTAAATGAATTTGGTTCATTTCTATGTCCACGTCCACCTCAACAACGGCCACATCCTTTAGGTGTCATCTACTATATAAAATAAAATATATAATAAATAATAGAGATATGATGAACAAGCATGCATTTTTGAATAAAACACACCGATAGATTTCAACAAAATAAAAAATTCTTTAATAGTTTAATATTATAATAAAATTATAATAATTTAATTATCGGAATCACTATCATCCCCCAATGGATCTTCTAATATTTCATCTGATTACGATAGAAGTTCGAACTCATCCTTAGATAGAAATTATTCATCTTCAATTTTTATTATACCACCATTAGAATCACAAAATTTTTCTGGATCTTCATCTATATTCATAGGCTCAATTTTATTTATGTCATCTTCCTGGAATGCCAGTGCAATATCTAAGTGTGCACTTCTTTTTTGCGATGTTGGTACTTCAAATTTTGATCGAGCTTTGATTTTTTAAATCACCCACCAATCTTTCTTATCATGAGATAAACTTGGATATGTACAATAATATACTTTAGCGACTTGAACTGCCATAATAAATGGCTCATATCGATTATATATGTGTTTATGGTTAACATCCACTAGCTTATAATTCGAATGAATCTGTGTGCCCATATTTCGTGTAGGATCAACCTACTCGCACTTAAATAATACAATCAATATTTTTTTCGAGTCCAGGATACTCCAACTCAATAACTTCTTTGAGTTGACCATAATAATTAATCTCATTTGCACTATAACCGGAGCCTTTAATACAAACACCACTATTCAATGTTGTTTTATAAGAACCATGGCCGATTGTGTGAAATTTATATCCATTAACAAATACCGAGGATAGGGTGTCACATATCTAAACGGGCCTTTACTTATATTCTGAATGAAAATATTTAAATCTCTATTTGAAGGATCAATTACCTGTGACATAAATTAAAAAAAATGATATTAACAAATAAAAGATATTAATAAATTAAATAATTCAAAAATTTAAAACTTAATAATTCTATCAAAATTTTTTAACCAATTCATAAATTCAGTTTCTAGCATATAATCAACATCATTACTAGAAATTATTGGTTGCCTATATTTTAACTACTCAACATAAATGCTGCAGAAATTTAAAATGAGAGAGAAAAATGTATATCAATTTTTAATAATTCCTATTGAAGATAAAATTAAACTATGATTAAACATGCAACCATTTTGGATATACATACTCAATATATGGTGCAACCTCCTTACAATTAAGAAAAACATAGCTCAGAGTTGCTTTGTACCCTTTATCTATTATACATCTTTTCATTGCTCTTCCAAATTTTCTTCTAGGGTGCTTGAAGATAGATAGTTTGTCCACAGACACATCTTCTACCATCACATGACCTTCATCATTCTGTGGTACATTTTTATTCTTTGTATTGATATGATCCTCAAAATAATAAGAACAAAATAATGATGATTCTTCTACTAAATATGCATTGCAAATTGAACCTTCAACTTTTGTCTTGTTTCTAACATTCAATTTCAACTTAAAAAGATACCTACAACCATGATGCTAGGTCTCAATTATATAAAATTAGAATATTACGTTATGTACGAAATAATAAAACATAGCAAATTATATGTATTTACCTTTCAAAAAAATACATCCACATGTATTGCACTGGCCCAGCTATCCTTGCTTCATATGCCAAATGGACCGGAAAATGCTCAATTGAGTCAAAAAAAACTTGGTGGAAATATCCGTTCAAGCATAGAAATAATAAGTGGAATGTCATTCTCCAGCCTCACCATGTCATCTATTTTGATTGTGGTTGTAGTTAGCTGTTTGTAAAATAAACTAGGTTCTATAAGGACCTTCCAAACACTTAGGGGAAGTAATTCATGGAATGTAATTGGTATTAATCTCTGCATAAATACATGACAGTCATGACTTTTCATTCCAAATAACTTAAGATTCATCATATCCACATATCTACCCATATTTGACACATATCCATCAGGGAATTTCAAAAATTTAACCAATTCACACAGTATCTATTTTGCCTTCTTATTAAGTGTGTAGCAAGCTTTAGGGAATTTTCCTATTGCCTCATTCAGTTTCAATTTAGGACACCGATAGTAATCATTTAGCTCTTGTCTTGATTTTAAAGTTTGTTTTATTTTTCCGTCTACATTAAGGACAGTGTTGAAATCACTATCAAACACATTTTTTTCAATATGCATTACATCAAAGTTATGAAGAATTAAATTAGACTTCCATTATGGGAAGTCCCAAAATATACTACATTTCCTCCAACCAAATATTTTGCCTATTGGTCCATTACATTCAGAAACATCCTTTTTAGTTACCTTCTTCAAACCCAACCTCTGAATCACTGTCATAATATCATATCTTGAATGAACTACTGGTGCAACTATCATCATAGTTTTATTTTTTCGAAATGCAGTTCAATTTCTTCAAAATGGATGATTCGTAGGCAGAAACTTACGATAGTTTTCAAACCATGACTGTTTACCACTAAATTTGAGGGTAAATGCATTAGAATTTGCAAAGCAATATGGGCATGTGAATCTTCCTGTAGACTCCTATTAGACAATATTGAATATGCAACAAAGTCACATACTATTCATATAAGGGCTGCCCACATAATGAAATTTTGCTTCTTTGAGATATCATATGTATTTATGCCAACATCTCACAAATGATTTAACTCTACAATAAGAGGCTGTAAGAAAATATCCAGCATGTCTTATGGATTTTTTGGCCCCGGAACCAATATTGACAAAAACATATATTGCTTCTTCATACACAATCATGGAGACAAGTTATAAGGTGTCACTATCACTGATCATGTTGAATACTATTGTCTTGATCACCTAAATGGTTGAAATCAATCAGTGCAAAGACCCAATTTCACATTTCGACTTTCTACTACAAAATCATGATGTATATTATTAAAATGGTTCCAAGCAAGTGAATCTGATGGATAACGCATTACCCCTTCTTCAACCTCATGCTCAGAATGCCACCTCACATCATTTGATGTAGCATTTGATACATATAGTCTCTGTAATCATGGAATTAATGGAAAATAATATATCTTCTTAAAGATAACCTTTAATTTTTGTCGCATATCTACAACACAAGGTTCCTTCTTAAATCGAGGATGATCACAAAACTTATAGCTAATTAAATCACTATCACCACCCCAATATAACATACATCCATTTAGACAATAATCAATTTTTTCCACTGGTTGACTCATTCGTCATAGTAACTTCTTAGTGTCGTAAAAGTTATTAATAATCAATTTTTTCTACTAGTCAAAAAATCTTTATTCAAAAATCCATTAATAAACCTTCTGTACATACATTGATGATCTAAACTCAATTTTTCTTATTTTATATACAAAAAATAATGCCCAATCATTATTTTGAATAAAACATTTATTACTTCAGAATATACAAATAATTAAATAAAATTACTTATATATGAATATTTAAAAATTAAATATCATGAATATCGAGGCAATGCATTTGCAGAATCTACATGAATAGATAAAGTAATTTTTAGCATGATAAAGATTAATATATATCATAATAATACTAGATAAAGGGAGCAAAATATTATAATACACAAGAAAGGAAAGCAAAAAAGAAAGACATCTAAAGTTTGAAGGAGGAGAGGGAGGGAGAGAGAGAGAGAGAGAGAATGTGGGGAGAGAGAGGGGCAGAAAAATGGAAAGATAGAGAGAGGGGAGAGGGAGTGAGAAGGAGGGAGAGAGAGGGGGAGAGAAATGGTGAAAGGGAGAAGGAGAGGGGGGAGAGAGTGAGAGAGAGAGAGAGAACATGCAAGAAAGAAAAGCAAGAATGTAAATAACAAGAGAGAGTGTGTGACACTTAAAGAAAAAGAGGAAGAGAGTGACAGAAAGAATTAAAGAGGGACAAATAGATACATAGAGAGTGTGGTGTTTAGAATGAAAAATTATATGAAAGAAAATAAAATTTTTTCAGTACAAACCTGTCAAATATTACATCTATTATTATACATAAGTTCATATTTGAGTTTGAGGCCCAAGGGCTGGAGTTAGGCAAGAGTACGACCCTTATTTCTATTATACCATATATGAGCCTGATCAATGGACACTCTCATGCTATGTGTTTACATATTGTTGATATTATATCTTTAGCCATTTTATTTCAAGTTAGCACAACAATTTATTCCATAAATAATTATATGTTAGTATACATATAGTAAATGTAGTTATAAATAGTTACACATAGTTAAACATATAATTATATATAGATATATGCATACAAGTAGCTAAAATTAAATATAAATATATATATATAAAGTTATAAACAATTATATAGATTTACATATATGTATACAAAATTAAAAATAAAGTTATAATTATTTATATAGAGTTTTTTATAGTTATACAAATATTTATATATAGTTATATACATATAGTTAAACATTATGTTGTATGTTTTTATACATATAATTATAAATATAGTTACATGTGGTTATACATATAGTTACACGTATAGTTAAACATATATTTATACATGTATGTATATATATTTTTTCATATAATTTCATATATTTATACATATAGTTATGTATTGGTATGGATATACTAAAATATATTTTTTATACTGATATATAAAAAGGTATAGTTAATATATGTTATTAATTATATATTTAAATATAGTTATGTATAAAGTTTATATAGTTATACATACAATAAGATAGAATTATTTATAGTTATATGTTATTATACTTATAATATATATAGTTATAAAAATTTATATATCATTAAACATTTAGTTATATATATATATAATTTAATTATATAAAGTTTTATTTAGTTTTACAAATATTTATATATAGTTATACACATATAATTAAACATATTATTGTATGTTGTTAAACATGTAATTATAAAAATAGTTACATGTGGTTAAACATATAGTTATACATATAGTTATACTTATATTTATACATGTAGATATATATATATTTTTATATAATTTTATATATGTATACATATAGTTATGTATAGGTATAGATAAAGTAAAATACATTTTTATATACTAATGTATAGGTATAGGTATATTTAATCATATAGAGTGTTATATAGTTATACAAATATTTATTTATAGTTATAGAAATATTTATATATAGTTATACACGTGTAGTTAAATATAATGTTGTATGTTATTATACATGTAATTATAAATATAGTTACATGTGGTCATACATATAGTTACACATATAGTTATACTTATATTTATACATGTAGATATATATATTATTTTATATAATTTTATATATGTATACATATAGTTATCAATAGGTATATATATGGTAAAATACATTTTTTATATACTAATATATAAAAATGTATATTAAATATTTGTTGTTAATTATATTTTTAAATATAGGTATGTATAACATTTTAAAGTTATACATATAGTCAAAGATAATTATTTATAGTTATATGTTTTCATACCTTTGGGATCCAAAGGTAAGAAGACATAAAACAGAAAACAAACAAGTTTGACTTACAACAGATCAAAACAATGTAAATGCGGTCTTGTATTTCAGGCGTGCAATATATAAATATAAATACAATTTGATTCCCCCTAGAAATAGATGATGTCATCCACATAACAGAACAAAACTCAAGCAAAATAGGTAAAAATTACATCCACATCCAGATATGTCAACAAAGTTTGACTAATCCAACCATTTCTTTATTCTTCAAGCAACTAACTTCTTCATTGACTAATGAGAAGTTGAGGAATCTGAATGAACATATTCTAGTTATCTTATGCAATCTTGAGAAAATCTTTCCTCCTAGTTTTTTTGACTCAATAGAACATCTTTTAGTGCACTTGGCTTACAAAGCTAGGATTGCTGGTCTTGTCCATTATCATTGGATGTATCCTCCAGAAAGGTAATATTAATTCACACCACCAATTCTTTTCCTATATATATATTTAGAAATACACAAAAATGACTTGTAATTTTCAATAATCTTTTTGTTGATACTTGAGGAAAATAAAACATGTAATAATGAATAAGACTGAGGTTGAGCGTTCTATATTAATAGGTCATATTATGGATGAGGGTATAAAATTCACATCATTCTATTTCAAAGAAGGCGATCTAACTCTTCCACTTAAGGAAAAGCTGAATGAGATTTATCTTTATGAAAATGTGGATAATGAAATATTTGAAATTTTCAAGCCTCCCACTAAAAAAATTGGTGCTGAAGGGAAAAGGTATCTAGAAGACTATAAATATACGACAGCTCATCTATATTTCCTAATGAATTTTCGAGAGCTTCAACCATTCATTGAATAAGTATTTCCTAATAGTCAAATGACATCTATTACGCATTATAATTTACTATTTCCTATCAATGTATCAATTATTTTTAATTTTTTGTGATTTTGTTACAGATAAACATAAGGAGTTTCCAAACATTAATGAAGAAGTAATCATTGCCGTGACGAAGAAAGAATTTCTATCATTTTTTGAAAAATACATATGTTTACTTATAATGAAAATCACAAAATAATTGTATTATTCTATTAAAAATTTGTAATTGTAATCTAAATAATCCACTTGATTATGATTACAGGTTCATAATATTACAAATAAAATTTCTAATCATTATATTCGAAGTATAGCACAAGGTCCCATAAGAAAGGTTAAAATGGACAATGGTTACAATGTGAATGGTTTTAAATTTCACACTAAATTGTATGGTAGCTACCGAGCAACAGACAATTTGGGGGTATGCATTAAAGGATCCGTATATAATGAATCTGAATATGACTATTATGAAACTCTGGTCGAAGTCATTGTGTAAGAATTTGATGCCCTCCCGGTTAAAAACTATTTTATTCAAATGTGAATTGTTCGATCCAACACAACATATTGGTATTGTTGTCCATCCTAGATATAAACTTGTCAATGTGCATGATAAAAAATAATTCAACAAGTATGAACCTTTTGTCTTAGTAGTACAAGCATCACAAGTTTAATATTGTGAATATCTGGGTCGGACTGGTCGTAGATAGGATTAGAAAGTTGTGTGCAAGATAAAAGCAAGGACTCAAATTGACATCTCCACATCACCAATTACTAATTTCATAGAACTAACTTTTCAAATTGATGACAATGATGTTATAATCAAAGCTATGGTGGGAGAAGAAGATGTCCTTTTAGTTGCATCTTCTGAGATGGATACAAGTGGAGATGTAGATGTTGATGAAAATTTATTTGATTAAGAGGAAGAAATAAGTGATGAAGAGGAGTTTGAAAATGATGTTAAAACATCTGAAGAAGAAGACGAACCAGATTTGGATGATTTTGATGAGAATGAGTAAACAGTGAGTTTTATGTTATTTTAATTGTTAATTATTTTTGTTTATTTTCATTGCCTTATGTATTTTTTATAGATATGGCACGTGGATTAGATTGATGCAGCACATTGCAAGGTCATATGAGTTATGGTATAAGCAGCATGACCTTAGGGATGCCCTAAACTAGTAGAGGATCATCGCTGAAAAAGATGCTACAGAAGTCAGAGAAGGTTGTGAATGTACTACAACAGCAGCATCTGATAACTAATCCACATAATGGTCCTAAAATTTTGATGAATGATCAAAAGAGGTAGGAGGGAAAGGATGGAGATGTTGGAGAGCCTTCCTCAGAGAACCCTATAGATGAGACTCTCCCTATTACTCATTTTGATCCAACAATTGATAATCTGTAAGATATAAAACTTAACAAATTATTTATCAATTTATTAATTTATTTCTTACTTGCTAATTATTTTTTGTTACGGGACAAAGTTAGAACAATCTTGTTCCATTTCTAGGGTTCTAAAGACAATTTTCTGGAAGTCCTTTAAACCAAATGGACAAAATTGGAAGTCACTAACACATAGAGACCAACTGATGATTTGGAGAGAATTTAAGGTAAATATTACTACCTAAAAATTTTTACATCTTTTATTTATTCTTTTGTTCACTGATTAAAAATTGTTTATTTATAATTGTAGAAAGTTTATAGGTTGACACAGCCAAAGGTGTCGGTCAAAAGTGTGTCTACAAACATGCTGATAGTCAGTATAAAGACACCATGTACGAGATCAAACATAAATGACTGAAGAAAAAAGAAAAAGATTTGAGTATCCCAGATCATATTTTCGAAGAGTGGTAGAGTAGATGAGAAGATCTGGATTATAGGAAGAGGTGTGCTAAACATAGTGGGAATCGACGATCAAAACGGGCTAGGGAGGGTTGTGGCATGTTTACACACACTTGTGGATGTCACTCTTTGTGTGAGCACGAATGAGCAATGGTATTATTTCTAATTTATACTTTTTATGTTTATTACTTTGTGAAATGTGTTCAATTATGGCTAAATTTCATTTCTCATAAAGAATTTTTTTTCATTATAATTAACGTATGTATTGTGTATAATTATAGACATGCAAGGAAGGTAAGAAGCCCAATGCTCCTCACTTATTTAGATACACGCACATGAATGCTCATGATGATCAGACTTTTGTTGATCAGAGATCTCGTGTAGCAAATGCAAGTTTAATTAAAAAAATAATTTTTCTTTTTTTTTGTTTGAATATAAATTGAAATACTTTTTCGTGCTTTTTTATTAGGTAAGATATGAGAAAATGTTAGCTGCTGTGACTCAAGCATATTCCAAGTCTACTTCGGGTTCATGTGATGGTGCAACATATAGTTCTCATTCATTAACTCCACTAGTTGATGCGAATCAAAATTGGTATGCGGCTGTTGATGGCAAGCTGAAGATGCCCGTCTATGGCATAGTTCATCGACATCATCATTCTAATCTCATAGATGACTAGACTATGAAGCTGAATTTTAATGACCAGTTTCGAATTTATTTTAGATGGTGGAGGAATTTTAGCACGCGATGCTAAATTCGATACAGTTTTAGTTGCCCGATACCGAGCGACACATGATCAACTATGAAGATGATAGGGATGAGTTGCCTATGCGTTTTGACTTGCTTACAAAGATGTTTCAAGGAGGACTACAGTTCAACCCTGATGATCTACCTCGGATTGTTCAGTGTAATGTTCCAGCTACGACAACAACTCCATCACCTACAGCAGAACCTACAGCAACTGCATCAGGACTAGCAGTAGCAGGCGCTCTATCCCAGTACTAGACATCTCACCATGTAGATCAAAAACATCACAGGATAACTATTATGAAACTAGGTTGGATGATTGAGTGTATTACAAGTATTTTTTTTCAACGCCTTAAACATTGATTTTGGATTTTATTTTTTTATTTTATCTTAATATTTTTAATATATGTATGCAGTATATATAGTTGCTTGCTAAAGTTAATTGGATTTTTATTTTGTTGTTTTATCTGTAAATATTTTTGCAGAAACTGAATCAAAATTGGAAGCAAAATGATTGTTTTTTTTTGTTTTATGTTCCATTTTCTGTAGCAACTAAAGAAATACTACAAAAAAAAATTAGGTCAATAATTACCAACCGAATTATGACCAAGCTAACCAAAAGTTTTTAATATCAATGGTGGGTAAAAGGTCACCAAATGATCGGTAATTCTTTTAGAGATCAATTACTGAACAATGATTTTAAAAGATTTTGGTCGCTTTTTTGTCGCAATTTTTTAGGATTTTACCGACCATTTTGTGACCATTTACCAACCTAATGTTTTTGCTTGGAAAATGGTCGGGATATCATCAAAAATTATTTATTGGTAAATGGGCTATAAATTGATGGTAATTACTGACCATTTGGAGACCATTTACCGACCTAATTCATTTGGTCGAAAAATGATCGGAATATCATCGTATTTTGTTTGTAGGTAAATACTCTCCAAATGGTCGGTAATTACCGGGGGATTGGAGGCCATGTTCCGACCTTATTTATCCAGTTGGTAAATTATCGAATTATAGTCGATAAATCTTTGTCGGCAGAGGATCGATAAATGATCTGTAATTTCCCGACTGACTAATTTTTTGTCGATAAAAAATTTAGTGACAAGCAAAATTGCAACCAAATATTTTGATCGGTAATTTGTTTGGTATTAGGTTTATCGACCAAAAAACATCAAATTTCCAACCAAATAATTGGTCTGTAATATAGTGAATTTTAGTAGTGATAATCTAAAAAATAAATAGAGAGAGAAAAAAAACAAATAGATAGATAGATAGATAAATAAATTGACACATAGATAGATAGAAAGTTCCAAATATAGATTGATAGACAAATAGAGAGATAGACTGATATACAAATAAATAGATATACATATAGATAAGTAGATTAAAAGATAAATATAAACATAGATAGATAGACAGATATACAAATTGACATATAGATAGATAGATAGTTAAATAGAAAGATAGAAGACATATAGATATATAGATAGGCAGATATATATATATATATATATATATATATATATATATATATATATATATATATATATATATATATATATAAAGATAAAGACAATAGGCACATAGATACATATACACATACCACATTGTTACATAGTCACATAGATAGATCGATATAATGAGACAGAGAGACAGACAGATAGATAGACAAATAGACATGTTGGTAGAAAGACATATGGGCATATAAAAAGATATATAGAGAAACAAATAGATAGATTGAAAGATAAAAATATAGATATTCAAATAGATAGAAAGATAGATAAACAAATAGAAAAATAGACAGGTAGCTAGATATACATATAGACAAATAGATAGATATATATATATAGATAGGTAGCCAAATATATAGATAGACAAATAAAAGATAGTTATATAAATTGAAAGATAGATAGACAAGTAGAGAGAGAAAATAAAAAGATAGACAGATAGACAAATAGTCAGATAGATTGGTAGACAAAATGATAGATTAGTAGATAGGAATATAGGTAGATAGATAGATAGAAAGATATATATATATATATATAGATAAACAGATAGATAGATAGACAAATAGATTGATTGACAAATCAATAGATATAAAAATTGGTAGATAGTCAGATATACAAAAGACATCTAGACAAATAGATAGATAGATAGATTGTCGGGTAGAGAGATAGAGAAAATATTTGATAAATAGAAAAGATGATAAATAGATAAACATATAGACAGATAGATAGTTAGTTAGATAGATAGATAAATAAATAGACAGATAGCTAGATAGACAAATAGATAGATAAATATGTATAAATATAGATAGATAAATAAATACATAGATAGATAGATAGCTTGATAGCTAGAAAGACAATTAGATAGTTAAAGATATAGATTAAAAGATAGACAGATAGTTTGAAAGGCATATAAATAGATAGATAGTTAGATAGTTAGACAAATAAATATATAGATATATAAATAGATAGATAGAGAAAGAGATACATAGAAAGTTAGATAATTATATAGAAAGACAGATAAATTGATAGATAGATAGATAAATAGATAGATAGACTGATAGAATGATAGAAAGATAGATATATTGAAAAATATACTAATAGTTATATAGACAAATAGTTTGAGAGACAAAGAGATAGATTGATAGTTACATAGATATATAGATAGATACATAGATTTACTTATCATTTAATAAATTAAAAGTGATAATTAGTTAGATAGATAGATAGATAGATTGCAAGATAGACAATTAGGCATATAGAATGATAGATAGTTAGATAGTTACAAATAAAGATTGATAGATATATAATTATTTAGATAAATAGATAGATTGATAAATAAATAGACATTTAGATAGATAGATAGATAGACAGATAGATATATAGAAAGATATATTGATATAAAGATAGATAGACAGATAGATATATACACAGATAGCTAATAGATAGATAGATAAATAGATAGATAAATAGACAGACAGATAGATTGATTGATTGATAGTAAGCTAGACAGATAGACAGACATACAGATAGATAGATAGATAGATAGATTGATAGATAGAGACAAAGATAGATAGATAGATAGATAGAGTGATAGATGATTAGATAGATAACAATATAGTCATAGAGATAGATAAATAGATAGATATATAAATAGATAGACAGATATATATATATATATATATATATATATATATATATATATATATATATATATATATAGACAATTAGATAGATAGAAAGATATATAGATAGATAAATAGATATATAGAATGATAGATAGATAGATAGATAGATAAATAGATAGATAGATAGATAAATAGAAAGATAGACTTATAGTTAGATAAACAAATAGAGAGATATACAGATAGGTATATATGCTGATAAATAAATAGATAGATAAATAGACATATAGAAAGATAGACATGCATATAGATAGATAGATAGAAACATGGATAAATAGATAGAAAAATCAAAAGATCTATAGATAATCAGATATAAATATATTTTAGTTCAGATAGATAGATAGGAAGATATATAGAGAGATAGACAAATAGATAGATAGATAGATATATAGATTGAAAGATAGATAAAAAAACAAAATATATAGATTAGCAGATAGTTAGATCGATGGATTTATAGAAAGATAGATATATAGATAGAAATATAGATAGATTGAATGATAGACTAATTGACAAAAAAACAATTAGACATTTAAAGAGCTAGATAGATAGAAAGATGGATAGATCAACATATAGATTGATAAATAAAAAGTTAGATAGTTAGATAAACTTATAGAAAGATAAATAGAGAGACAACTAGACAAATATAATGATAGATAGATAGAAAAATAGAAAGAAAGAAAGATAGATAGATAGTTAGTTAGTTAGTTAGAAAGATAGATAAAAAGATAGATAGATTGATAGATAAATAAATAGATAGATTGATTGATTTATTGATTGGAAGACAGCCAGATAGACAAATTAATAAATTGACAAATAGAGAGATAGGTATATAAAAAAATAAATAGATATACAGATAGACATATAGACATATAGACAAATAGATAGATAGATATATAGAAAGATAGATAGAAAATTGGATAGACAGATAGATAGCACTACAAGTAATACCAAATAGCTAGGGAAAATTCCCTAGCAAAACTCGCTTGGGAAAAATACCTAGCTAAATTAGCGAGGGAATATTTTTTAGCTAAATTAGCGAGGGAAAAATCCCTAGCGATTTTAATTCCAGAATTTTTTTTCACATTTTTAATTTTTTACATAAAATTTAATTACATATTTTTAAATTTTTATATTAAATTTAATACAAACAAAATCTATAAACAATAATTTTTAATTAAAAAAAATCAGTTAATAAAATATTCTAATACAATATGTTACATATCTAAAATAGAAACATAACAAAACTTGATTACATTTTATATTTTATCAAT
The DNA here is from genome assembly GCA_029783825.1 of Sapria himalayana. NCBI lineage: Eukaryota > Viridiplantae > Streptophyta > Magnoliopsida > Malpighiales > Rafflesiaceae > Sapria > Sapria himalayana. The sequence goes on from JAREIK010000010.1 coordinate 978,443, forward strand.
GGATCTAATTACAATGCACAAAGTATAATTTCTCCATAAAATTGACGTTGCTTTCTCTCCCTCAGCTCCTCAAAATCTGTATATTGCTCAAGCACCCAAGCATGTCCCTTAATGGCTATCTTCATTGCTTCCTTTAGTTCTAGTCTACATTTTCTCTCCACCTCCAACTCCTTCCTTTTATCTGCCAATCCCCTTTTTGTATCTAGCTGTTCTTCCAATAGCATTTTATTTAACCTTGCATCTGTTGAATGTATATCTGTATACTTGTGCATGTATTTATGTGCCTGTGTGTGTGTGTGTGAAAACACACACACAAATGTACTTTCATGCTGCTATAGATTCCATCAAAGACAATAGAAGAAAATAATCTAGTGTTTAAAAAAATACACATATAGGTCTCTCATGCATGGTCAACATCTTCTAGTTCTTTATCCTCAAGTACTCCATGTAGTTAGAGAATATTGTTATACCTGCACATGGAGCATAACATTCTATATTTACAAACCAATAAAGAATACAACTCAATGATGCTGATATACAGATAGACTAGCTAATGCAACATCAACTACCATTTGCTAGATATTTCACACAACGAGATAATTATGAGCTTATTTTTAAGTTACCAAATCAAGATTTTCCATGATTTCTAGTGAACTACCTATCAACATATTCCTCTGTTTTGCTGAGCTTCACGCATTAGTTCATGGTTAATTATAAGAATGTTGAAAGTGTCAAACAAATGGAAAATGGTAGTTAAAATAACAACAAGATGCATGGAATTAATTTTTTACACACCTATAGGTTCTTATAAGAAATCTACCGAAGCAAGAAAACCTTAAAGAAACCAAAGAAAATAAAATTAGAAAAAAAATGCAATGCATAGGAAAAGAATACAATTTAGCTCACTCTTGTATTCCATTCCCCACTTGAGTTTTATAATGACCGTCTTCTATGTCAAGTTGTTAAGAAAAGACTTGTGATTAACAGAGATGGTCAACGACATTCAGCAATAAAAAAATTAATTAACAGTGCTATCATGCACGTATGCATCAGATATTTCTCTGAATTTACTTAAAAATTTATAGGCATGTATATATGCAATATACTTGCATACAGTAGAATATAGTATAACTATATGTGTCCAAACATGCACGTGCACACACACACGCACACATACTATTTTCCTATCTTCTCATATTTCTTTATCTTGTATATATATTGCTCCTGTAGGTTCAATAGAACAACATATCAATTTATAAAGTAGAAAAGATGACACCCAGCAAAACATAAGCAATATCACAAATATCGTGCTCATCAATAAGATATTTTATATAGTATATATCTACATTAAATACTATAGTGTATATGTACATATACTGAGTATATATGTACATATATACTATAGTATTTAATGTACATATATACTATAGTATATATACATATACACTATAGTATTTATGGATGTCTTATAGAAATAGAAAAGCTGGTATAGATATAGATATAGGATAGTAGGTAAAGTATTATCTCATATTACTTCACAAAGAAGGCACAAAACATTAATTTGAAAATGTAAATATTATTTACATTTTTAAAATATATCTAAAAACTCTTAAAGGAAAACCTAGAAAACAAGCCATGAGCCAAGCTTGTTGCATCAAAATTCGCACCCTACCTTCTTGCAACTAGAACTATCTCTCGGTCCCAAGGCTTGTAAGGGGGCTGCTCTACCCCTCCACTCCTTGCAGCACCATGCTCCCTTGTGGTTTTCTTAGAACATTTCTTCTCCTCTTCATGTGCTTGTACAAATTATTTTGAAAGCTTAGATTCATTGTGTTAGTCCATCAACCCTATAGTTTCTGCTGCCATATGATTTTTCTCTTGCTTCGAAGCAAGCACCATCATTTCGTTGTATACGACAATATAACTGCATAATAGTACATTGTCATACACATGCATGGCTTGAAAAAATTCAATATGCACTCCATAAAAATAATATGTACTCCATTAAAACAATATACATTCATAGATATATAAAAACAATAATTATAGACATGAACAAACATGAATCTGAGTTGATAGCCATACATATTAGGAAAAAATACACTAATATGTAGTTAGATATTTAGATACAATATGTTGATCAATTTGTATATCAATCTATCTATTTAAATAGATGGAAAAATTCAGATTATAGAGAGAGGTGTGATAAATAGAGCGGCAAACCTCGCTTAGAGCACACTCGGAAAGGTAGTGGCCTGTCTACACACCCTTGTAGATCTCGCTATATGTGTGAGAATGAACGAGCATTAGTATTATTTCTAATTTATACTTTTTAGGTTTATTACATTGTGAATTTTGTTCAATTATGCCAAAATTTCATTTCTCATAAGGAAATTTTTTTTAATATAATTAATGTATGTATTGTGTGTAATTATAGACACGCAAGGTGGGTAAGAAGCCATGTGCTCCTCACTTATTCAGACAGACACCCACACACACACAAAGGCTCATAATGATCAGACTTTCATATCTATATTATTGCCTATTTGTCTGTCTGTTAGTCATTCAATCTATTTGTGTATCAATATGTTTATCTGTCTTATCTATATGTATATCTATCTATTTGTCTATTTATTTGTGTATATATCTATCTTAATATTTATCCAACAATCTATCTATCTATCTATATAACTGTATGTCTATCTATCTATCTATGTTTCTTTTTATCTATCTATATGGATTTCTATCTTTCTATTTATATGTCTATCGATCTATATATCTATCTATATGTCTATCTATCTATATACCTATCTATTTCTATATTTATCTATCTATCTACTTGTATATCTATCTATCTATCTATATATCTGTCTATTTATATTTATCTATCTATCAATATGTCTATCTATCTCACTACAAAAAATTGTATGTTTTGCTATCAAAATTACCTAGGAAAATTTTTTCTGGTTAATTTGTGATGGATTAGCTAGTTAATAGCATGAGATTCATATTTTACATTGTAATACAAATTTGTGATGGATTTGTGATGGACTAGAGGTCAAAATTTTTGATTGAAAATTGTCTTTGCCTAATATTTTTGTAGATTTTTGCATAAAAAATGATGTTATTATTAGCAACGAATTTAGTGATTAATTTTCTCTAGCTAATTAGATTGAGACTAAATCTATCGATAAATAATTATCTAAAAAATTTTTTTATGATTATTTATTAATTGTAATCTATTAGTTCTTACATGAAAATTTTCACAAAATATATGCATTTAGCTATGGAATTTTCCCTAACTATTTGGGCTCTGGATTATTTCCAACGCTAATCTATACTGATTTATTTATTTTTTATTTTTCGTATATTATTTATTTTAATATTTGAAGTAATTTTGTAAATTAAAAGTTTTTCATGGTCTATGGATGATGGATCCTTTAAAGACACCTTCTCCTAATATAATTATTAATATATAATTTTATAAATAAATAATTTCAATAATATATAAATACGAATAAAAATTAATATTAATAAAGACTAAAATAACAATTTTAATGATTATAAAAATTTAAAAAATATATATACAAATTTTTTTTTATATTTTTAAAAATGAAATTAAAATATTTGTTTTAAAAAATATTAAATAATTAATTCTATAATTATAATAATGTTTTTAGATATTTTAATAAATAATGAACATACATAAAAATTTCTTCTAGTAAAAAGCTAAAATAATTAATTATATCATTAAATAAAAAATATTTACAAAAATATCGATATTAACGAATAAACAAGGAATTATTTATATTATTTAAAGTACAAAGAAATAATTTTATGATTATTAGAAACTTTAAAAAAATAATTACGAAAAGATTTGAAATTTATGAATTATAAAATAAAATTTCAAATTTTTGTATAAAAAATAAAAGGAAATAAATTAATATTTAAAGATAAATACATAGATATTTTAATTAGATAAAAAAAATTATATGATTAAAAAAAATATCTCCATGTTGTTATTAAAAGAATATTTTAAGGATTTTTTTAGGGTTTAAAAAGAGTTATTTAAAATATTACTAATTATATTTTTTGTTCGAAAAAAAATAAAATTAGCCCCTAAGTTTAATTGAATTCAAGTTTTATTTTTTGCCTTAATGAAATTTTAATTGATAAGAATTTAACAATTGAGTAAGATTTTTTTATTAGCTTTTAATATTCCAATTTTATTAAATTAACAAATATAACTTTTTTTAATAATCTTCTCAATTTAAATAATTTTTTGAATTTTATAAATTATAAATTATATCAAATAATATGAAAATTTGTCTTTAATATTATTTCATATTATATTCATTAAAAAAATATAAATTCTTAAAAATTTAACACCATTATATATATGTGTGTGTGTGTGTGTGTGTGTGTGTGTGTGTGAAATACTTTTTTATAATATCATATTATTTTTTTTAATATTGAAATAATATTATAAATTTATCCACAAACTATAAATAATATGAAATGTTAAAATTTTTGTATAGTTATCCATTTATATAATTTATTTATGGTTATATTAAATAATATGTTAATGAAATAATATGAAAATTTAATTACCAATTATTAGTTTTCATGGATATTAGTAATATTTTTTTTCTTCATTTTTAAAGTCATTAATGAAATTGTTTATTTCTGAAATTAATTTCATTAATTAATAAATTTCATTAACTATTAACCTTAAATTTTGTTATTTATGAAATAATATCATTTATAATTAAATAAAATTGTTTTTAATTTTTAAAATTTTAATTAATAAATTTTTATAATTTTATTTTACTTTTTAATTTTTATCACTTTTTTTCCTATATATTTACATTCATTTTTATCATTTTAGTTTCCTTAAAATATAACACTACGAGAAAATATTGATTTAGCTAAGAAATTTTATCTAGGAATTAATCCCTAGCTAAATTTTAGGGGATTTGCTAGGGAATAGCAAGGATTTTATGATTTTTCTTTGAAAAAAAAATGGCAACGGATTAATGACAGAAAATTTTTTGTAAATTCCGCTCAAGAAAAACGGGGAATTTTGCTACGGATTTAGCAACAGATTAGCGACGAAAATTTTTCATAAATTTCGCTCAAGAAAAGCGAGGATCTTAGCGACGAATTAACGATGGAAAATTTTTATAAATTTTGCTGAATAAAAGCTGAAAACTTAGCAACGGATTTAGCGACAAAATATCCCATGCAAATAAAAGTCTGAACTTAGCGATGGATTTAGCGACAGATTTTCTCTAGCTATTAAAATACGGATTTAGCTACGGATTAAGCAACGAAATTTTTCTAGCTAATAAAATCCATAAATTAGAAATGGATTTAGCGATGAAATTTCTTTAGCAAATAAAATCCTTAATTTAGCATTGAATTTATCGACGGAATTGCCCTAGCAAATAAAATCCTTAATTTATCGAAGGATTTAGTGATGGAATTTACCTAACTAATAAAATCTGTAATTTAGCTACGGAATTAGCAATGGATTTTCCCTAGATAATAAAATTCATAATTTAGCTATGGATTTAGCGACGGATTTTCTCTAGCTAATAGAATCCGTAATTTAGCTATGGTTTTAGCGACGGATTTTCCCTAGCTAATAAAATCCGTGATTTACCTACGGATTTAACAACCAAATTTTCCTAGATAATAAAATCCATAAATTAGTGACGGATTTAAGGACAGATTTTCCCTAGCTAATCAAATCCTTAATTTAGTGATGGATTTAGCGACTGAATTTTTCTAGCTAATAAAATTTATAATTTAGCAACGGCTTTAATGATGGATTTTCTCTAGCGAATAAAATCTGTAAAATAGTGATGGATCTTCTCTAGCTATGAAAATCTGTATTTTAGCTATGGATTAAGCGACAGAATTTTCCTAGCCAATTTTTAGTTATTTAATTTTTTTAATTTATTATTAGTTTTAATATTTTATTTAATTTTGTTTATTAAATGTATGTTAATGGTCTATTGATGAACAATTCTTGAAAGATATATTCTCCTCGTAAAATCATAAAAAAATTATATTATAAATAAATAATTTAAAAAATAAAAAAATAAAAAAAAATTATATTAGTAAGGTCTAAATTAACTATTTTTATGATGTATTAATTTTAAAAAAATTATACAAAAAAATTTACTAAAATTTTAAATTAAGAAACTTAAAAATTTGTATTAAAGTAATATTAAATAATAAATTCAATAAGTATAATAAGTTTTTTCGATATTATAAAAATTAAATTAAAATATATTAAATTTTCCACAAATATAAATGTAAATTAATTCATAGTATGATAAAATAGAAAATATTTTCAAAAATATCTAAATTGATGAATAAACTAGTAAAAATTAATATTATTATAAGTAAAAAAAAATTCTAATTATAGAAAACTTTTAAAAAAATAAATAATACAAATTTTGAAAATCTTGAAATATAATAAAAATATAATTTTTTTAATAAAATTAAAAGAAAAGAAAATGATATTTATAAATAAATACATAGATGTTTGCTCCTACTAAAATTTATACGAATTAAACAATTAAATAATATTTTTACAATTAGCTTCTAACATTAAGTTGTTATTAAAATAATAAATATAACTTTTTTTAATTATCTTCTCACTTTAAGTAATATTTTGAATTTTAAAAATTATTAATGATATCAAATAATATAAAATTTTATGCCTTTAAAATTATTTTATATTATTTCCGTAAAAATCAATATGAATTCTTAAAATTTTATAACCATAGAATATAAATTTTTATATATTATTAACATTTAAAGTATTTTGTAATTCTTAGGCGAGTGGCTAGAAGACAAATCATCTTTTTATTTATGTCTTATTATAAGAAGTTTCTTAATTTTGTAACTATTTGATATTTTTTTATAAGGCTAAACATATTTTTTTAATTGTTTATATATTTATTGTTTAATTAATATTATAATAAAAAATTGTAAGGTGTTTGTTTTTCATGTGTACCTTGCTACATGCACATTAATTTTGTTGAAAAACTTATGATAGTCAATAAAATTAATGAGTCTTTTTGATTATATATATATATTGCTTATTTAATGTTTTAATAATTGAAAATATTAATAATTTGCTAATATATACATTCACTTGTCTAACGCGATAACCTTTAACAATTGAAGCAAACCTCCACATTCGGCCATCTATCTCTCGACACCGACGCATCAACATATAATCGAGGTTTATTTTTTAATATGTTATTTGATTTGAGGTACCATTTTATCCATTTATTCTTCATCAACATATAATCAAAAATTAAGTTTATGCGTATTGATTCTGTTATTTATTGTTTCCTAAATTCTTTTCCTTTATTCACCATGGTTTGTTTGGATTGCCTATATATAATTAATCATATACATACTTCATGCATTTGTGATATAATGCATTGTCATTGTGTGAATTTTGATGGTTCACAATAGGTATGCCTAATTAATAACTACTTCAATATACATAACTATATACTGTATACAAAAATAATATACATAAATATAAGTGTATTTTATATAAGTGTGTTTAAACATAACTATATCTATATAACAATAAAAATAGTATACATAAACTATTTAAACATACTATATCTATATAACTATAGAAATAGTATACATAAACTTTTATTATACTTTATAAGTAATTTATAAAAATTGTAAAAACTTATTATTAAAAATGCAAAAACATATAATATTGGAATTTAAAGTATTTTAAATCCTATGAAATTTAACTAATCAAACTAAGCACATCACAACCCCTGAATGAGAGTGCCCTAGGATCATGAAAATAAACCCTCGTGCACTGTCATCTTTAAATTATTCTGGGTCATTATAAACTCATTATGTACTCATATCAAACAATTACTTTTCAATGTTCTCCAAGCCACTTGTATTTATTGTATGATCAATAATTGAAAAGTTAATTCATCCATCCATTTATATTGGACCATAAAAGAAAGATTTATTATGATTCCTATGGCTAGAATGATGTATATTCATTTCATGCTAGCTTAATAGCCACCAGAGGGATGACATTTCATAAGTCATATGAGGGTTGATTATATTTATACTAGCACCATAATTTGATTACGTTTCTAATTTGAACCAAAGAAAAGAGATTATAAATTTAATTTAAAAAATAGATTTAGTCACTTACATGATTTGTATGCCATATTATCATTTTTTATATATTATATCTTAAATATTTAATATTTCTAAATTGTTTGTAGGAATGCAAGTCGACAGGTTAAGAGCCCACCTAAACCCAAGCTAAATCCAACACATCAACCTGCATTATGTTCAAATCCCTTGTAAGAGACTAAGTATAGAAGTATTCATCATGAATAATGAAATTGATAAATCAAGGTTTTATTATAGTTTTGGATGGCACAACAAAGAAGCTTGAACAAAGAGACCTTGCTTATGATGTCGCATAAAGGTATTTTGTAAGTTTTCGAGTTGATCACATAGCAATTAAAAATTATCAAAAATAAATTAGTGATCAAGAATAATTATTAGTCTTGCAATGGAGCCAAAAAAATCCAAATTATTGAGAGAAAAAAGAACATGAAAATAGAGTAGGCTTATAGCTCTTAAGTAGCAATTACATGCATAACAAGAAATCCAAATCATTCTAATCTTCAAATAGAAAAAAAGATTAGGCTTGCATCTCTTAAATTACAAAACAAAATAACAAAAATAATTTAATATTATCCATTGATACCACTAAGAGGTAGGAATATTGCTTTTCGAAGTATTTTCTTTAATTAGTTCAATTTTAGAATTTTATTAAATAGATTTTCATGACAATGAACGTATTATTCATTTTATTTTGTTGCTTCCAAAAATGGCACTAACATTTATCTAACTTTCCAAAAAAAAATAGAATTCCTCCACAACACTAATAATAATAATAATACATAATATTTTCATCATTAATCTATTTATATATATACATATATATAATGGATAATTTTTTTATGGAATCCAAAATAAAAAATATATATGATTTGTGTTATATTTTAGTACCTAAATTCGGATACTCATCATTATCCCAATATAATTAAAAAAAACATTATGCATAAACTAGTTTCTACTTACTTAGTATGCAAAAATGAGTGTATGCATATGTTTATGCATACAGAGTATGTATAAACTTCATATGCATATGTTTTTATTTATGAAAAATATGAGTTCCTGCATAAACTCATATGCATACGTAAGTATATGCATACTGTATGATTAAAATAAGTAATTATCAGTATATGAATTTGGAAAACCTAAATCATAAATATTTTGGATCTGGGTCCCCAAATGTTATATTAAAAATAAAAATTCTAATAAAACATTATTATTTTTATTTTGGATCCCCTTAACATTTTTTCCTATAACTTTATAACTTTTATACACTTTTGATGCACTGAAGTGAATGAACTTTCTTTATCTCACAGAAGTTTTTAATAAAATTAAATCTAAAATAATAGTTTCAGAATTCAAAAATCAATTTTTGATTCTCATAGGATTTACCAAAATATACTTCTTCAAAGAACAATGATAGGTTCAAATCCAAGGCTTACACCCATTTAATGATGCTACCAACCATCTAACTAGTATCTTTTTAGAAATCTTGGTTTCAAAAAAACTTTATAATGATAACGCAAGTAGGATTTGATAAGTTTAAGTGTTAGAATTATGATTATATGGGTAACTATATGTATACCTACATGTAACTATATTTATAATCACATGCATAAAAACATACAATGTTATATTTAACTATATGTGTATTACTATATATAAATATTTGTATAACTATATATAAATATTTTTATAACTATATAATACTCTACAACATTAAATATAACTATATTTATAACTATGTATACATATATATAAATCTATATATTTATTTATAACTTAATATATTTATGTATAACTATTTGTATGAATATATTTATATATAACTATATGATTAAATATATCAAAATATTAATAGCTATATATACTATATGTATAATAACATATAACTAGAGGTGTCAAATGGGTCGGGCCGGCACGGCACTGCCCGGTTTTTAACGGCATGATCGTGCTACCGTGCTGGGCAGGGCCGGGCACGATTCCTGCACCGTGCCGTGCCCGGCCCGGCACCGTTTAAAAAAAGCCGGGCCCGGCCTGGCCTGAGGCAGACCCGAGCGGCCGAGCCCGAGACTGAGAGAGAGGGAGGCAGGCCGCACCGCACGACCAGGCAGAATATTTTTTTTAAAAAAAAAATTTATATATTGTAAATTGTATTTCTTAAGTGTAGAGTATTAAATATAAATATATTTAAAAATGTTAAAAATATAAATTAAATAAAAAAACAAATTTTAGAAATTCATTTTTTAAATCAAATTCAAATTAGTTTAGCTTTTATTATATTTATTAATTATATATTAAAGTTATTAATTTTGAAAATAAAATTTAAATTGTAAAAAAAATAAATCAATACATTATTTTAGTAAAAATAAAAATTAAAAAAAATTAAACAATACAAATGAAAAATTACCAATGATCCATTTAAAACCGATGGTCCAAACCGAAAAAAACAAGTATAAGTTTCAACACAACGTACAAACAAAGCGTACAAATACAATCAATAAAAAAACATCGAAAAAAAGATAGTAGATCATCATCAATCGTCAATTGACATATCATAAGAATCATCAGCCGCAACATCAAGATCAGTATCATATGGATCATCATCATCGGCAATCAACTCCTCCGCCATCGTAGTGGATGTGGATGCGACTGTAGTGTCTGTCCTAGTCCCAGCTCCAGCACGATCATGGATGCTAAACCTCGATTCCTCTCAATCCTTCAAACATGCCAAGGCCTCAACCATATCTGGACGTAATCTCGATCTCCTATCCGAAATCACGTTCACTGCAACAGGAAAAGCAGACTCCGATGCTATGCTCGACACCGGAGGAGTCAGTAGATCCTGTGCCATCCTAGATAGCACGGGATAGATGGACTCATATGATATCCACCACTATAATAAATTAAGATTCTTAGTATCAGAATGTGATAGGATTGAGCAGTAATCTGTATCTAAGTACCGAGACAGCTCGCTCCTATGTGATGGTCCACCCGTACATTTCCCCCTCGCTAGCTGAATGGAATAATCGTCATCTCCGAACAAGGTATCAATGTCCGTAATCACAGTCTCACTACCACCACCACCATATCTAGTATAGTAGTATGTGAATATGTCAGTTAACTTCTCGTGAATGAACCCTTTAGGTGGCTCTTCCAGGTTCATGCACGAGGAAATGAAAGTCAGGGTGTTTTCTACCCCTTCCACCTTAGCCCTAGGGTCCATGCATGCAGCGAGGCAATAAAGAGATGGAACGGCAGACTAGTACTTCAAGTACTTGGTCTCCATCCCTGCAACCATATGGCTAAGCATCGGGTCAGCTCGATACTTCCTAAACATGCTACTAATGTTGCATATGCACCAGAGTGCAATGCAAGTGGTGGGCGTATAAACCGACGAACACATGTTCGTTGTGTCATAAAATATTTTCAGGAATTTCATAAATGAAATTCCTGAAGCCCAGTCAGTGTCGTAAATAATAAGTTCGTCACTCTTACTATTGACGTAATCGGATATCACGTGTTCGTATCCAACACATTATTCCAACATCAGGTACATGTAATTCCAACAATGTCTCACATCCGATTGGAATTTCTTCTTCTTAAGATTCGCAGACAAACAGAGAGTACCAAACTCTTGTTGTCTGCGAGGAGTGCGAATATACTTTAGTGCATTGCGTATATTATCCAACGCGGGGGAACACACCTTCATACCCACTTGAACAATCAGGTTAATCACGTGACACATGCATCTGACATGAAAGATCTCTCCTAATGGTGCGTCTCTAATATTCCTATCAAACATATTGATCGCTATTCCATTATTAGAAGCGTTATTGAATGTGACACTAAAAATTTTATTTTGAATTTTATATTCCCTAAAGATTTTCATCATACACTTAAAAATGGTCGGGCCATCATGAGGATGAAGAATCTCAGTGAATCCTAAAATTTTTTTATTGATTGTCCAGTTAGAATCTACACAGTGACTCGTGAGACATGCATAAGAAGAATCATCGTGAATTGTCCATATATCGGACGACACGGACACCACTCCACTATATGCCATAAATTCCTTAATAATTTTTTATTTTTCTAACTTATATATCTTTAGTATGTCATTCCTAGATGTGAACCTAGGAATCCTATGATAGGAAGGCTGAAAATAAGTCTGCATGATGCGCACTACCCTCGGATCTTCCGAAAATCTGATCGGAAGACCCATCAATGTGATGAGCCTGGCCATGCCGTCCCTACCCAACTCGCTGGAGTATATGAAGAGAGTAAACTTTGAGACTGAACTCGATCCAGTCTCAAAAAATGTAGTGCCAAGTTGGGTTTGCCTAGGATCTAAGGGTCCATGTTTTTTGGTGCATAATTCGGCATGCCTCTTAAGGTGCCCGGTCCCAAATGAACTCTTGCATGTTAATAGTCCCATACAATATTTGCACTGTGCCATTTCTTGTTCCTCACCTCTAACATTTTTTTGTGTTATGATTTTAAAATGAGTGCAAAATATAGAAATCCTCCTAGTTTTTTGTTTTTTAGAACTTTGGGTTGAGACCACAGGAGAAACCAAAGTTTCAGCAACCTCAGACCTATGTGTAACACAAACATTTTCATTTTCCAAATTTAAATACATGTCAGGTATATTTGTCATTTTTTATGTTTTTTATTTTTTCCTAATTTTTTCTAGAGAGAAAAACTTTAGAGAGAGAAAGTGAAAAAAACGTAAAATAAAATACCCTGTAAAAGCTATGAGGTCAGTCACGTGCAAGGTGCACCGCAGTAAGCTCTGATGTTCAAAACTCAAGTCGAGTTTCACGAAAATCCAAGCCGAAAGCAAAATCCCGAGGCCCGAGAGAGAGATGCACGGTTTATGTGAGAGAGAGAAAGTTTTAAGAGGATATATGTTTTTGAAAAACATAAATATTATAGGGAGGGGGGTAGAATTTATAGATTAAAGATATTAATTTTTTATAAAAAAAATATATTTTTTATATATTTTTGAATTTTTAATATATATTTAGGGGGCAGAATCACGAGGACCATAGGATTCTGCCCCCTAGCCGTTGGAGGTGAATCCAACGGCTGAAAATCAATAACATTTGGGAGGGGCCTGGTCACGCCCACACGTGCCCGCATGGAACCTAACCGGCACGGGAAGAACCCGTGCCGTGCCGGGCTAGGAACTGCACGGCACGGCTTGTGCTTGACCCGGGCACGATTTAAAACCGTGCCAGACCGGCCCAGGCACGGCCGAACCGTGCCGTGCCTCGTGCCGGGTCGGGCCGGCCCGGCACGGTTGACACTTCTACATATAACTATAAATAATTGTATATTATTATATATATAACTATAAAAGCTTTATACTTAACTATATTTAAATATATAATTTACATCTTAGATTTAATATGCAATTATATATATTAGTATATAAACATGTATTTTACTATATCTATACCTATACATATTTATATGTATAAATATATAAAATTATATGAATAAATATATATACATACATGTATAAATATAAATATAACTATATGTGTAGCTATATTTATAACCACATGTAACTATATTTATAATTACATGTATTAAAACATAAAAAATTATGTTTAATTATTTGTGTATAACTATATATAAATATTTGTAAAACTAAATAAAACTTTATATAATTAAATATAACTATATTTTTAGCTATTTATACATATATGTATAAATGTATGTAAATCTATATATTTGTTTATAACATTGTATATATTTATGTATAACTAAATATAATTACTCGTACTAATATATATATATATATATATCTAAATGTTTAGCTATATATAAATTTTTATAACTATATATATTATATGTATAATAACATATATATATAAATAATTCTATCTTACTATATGTATAACTATAAAAACTATATACATAACTATATTTAAAAATATAATTAACATGTATTTAATATACTTTTTTATATATTAGTATGAAAAATATATTTTAGTATATCCATACCTATACATAACTATATGTATAAATATATGAAATTATATGAAAAAAAATATATACATACATGTATAAATATATGTTTAACTATACGTGTAAATATATGTATAACCACATGTAACTATATTTATAATTATATGTATAAAAACATACAACATAATGTTTAACTAAATGTTTATAACTATATATAAATATTTGTATAACTATAAAAAACTCTATATAAATAAATATAACTTTATTTTTAATTATGTATACATATATGTATATCTATATAATTGTTTATAACTTTATAAACATTTATTTATATTTACTTATAACTATTTGTATGTATATATCTATATATAATTATAAGTTTAACTATATGTAACTTTTTATAACTACAATTACTATATGAATCCTAACATATAATTATATATGGGATAATACAATTTTGTTGCACTAACTTGAAATAAAATGGCTAAAGATATAATATCAGCAATATGTAAGCACATAGCATGAGAGTGTCCGTTGATTATGCTCATATATGGTATAATACAAATAAGGGTTGTATTCTTACCTAAACCCAGCCATTGGGCCTTTGACTCAAATATGAACCTATGTATAATAAAAGTTATAATATTTGATAGGTTTGTACAGAATAAATTTTATTTTCTTTTATATAATTCATCATTCTAACACTACACTCACTATGTGTCTCTTCCTCCCTCTATAATTTTTTTTGTCCTCTTCCTCTTTTTCTTTGTGTCACACTCTATATCTTGTAATTTTTTTTCTCGCTCTTCTTTCTTGCTTGTTCTCTCTCACTCTCTCCACCCCCCTCTTTCTCTCTCCCTAGCTCTCTCCCTCTCTCCCCCCACTCTCTCTCCCTCTCTCCCCCACTCTCTCTCCCTCTCTCCCCTACTCTCTCTCCCTCTCTCCCCCACTCTCTCTCCCTCTCTCCCCCCACTCTCCCCCTCTCTCCCTTTCACTATTTCTCTCCCTCTCTTTCCCGTCTCCCCATTTCCGTGCCCCTCTTTCTATCCACCTTATATATTTATTTCTCTCTCTTCCCCTCTCTTCCTTCAAACATTGAATGTCTTTCTTTTTTGTTTTCCTTTCTTTTGCATTATTGTATTTTGCACCCTTTATTTAGTATTACTGTAATATCTATTAATCTTTATTGTGCTAAAAATGTCTTTATCTATGAATGTTTTCTACAAACACATTGTCTCGATATTCATGATTTTTAATTTTTAAATATTCATTTGTAATTAATTTTATTTAATTATTTGTATATTTTGAAGTAATAAAATGTTTTATTTAAAATAATGATTGAGCATTATTTTTTGTAAATAAAATAGGGAATTATGAGTCTAGATCATCAATTGATGTATAGAAGGGATTATTAATGGATTTTCTGAATAAAGATTTTTTGACTGGACTTGAAACTTTAATCAATTATGCATGTAGTCAATCGAAATCGATGGATGGAGAAAAATTTAAGTGTCCATGTAATCATCGCAAGTATCAAAATGTTTTTTTTCGTGATGCAAACACTATAAGATATCATTTGGCTAAATATAGCTTTGTGCCAAATTATTTTTTTTGGATTTATCATGGGGAAAGCACAATGGCTCTGAATATTGACTAAAATGAGGGTACTGAATCATTTGCATGTGATGAAGAATCATCAAACACATACCATAGAATGATTACAGAAGCTGCTAGTGCTGACTTCAGAATGGATTACATGGATGAACTACCTAATCATGAAGCTTAGAAATTTTATGAAATGCTTAAAGCTGTAGATAAAGAGTTGTTACATGAGTGTAAAATACATTTGCAATTGTCACTTGTGGCTCGACTAATGAGCATTAAGTAAAAAAATCATATGTCGGAGAAATTATTTGATTAGGTGACAGAATTGATGAAGAAGATTGTTTTGGATAATAATTTGATCACTAACAACTTTTACAACACTAAGAAGTTACTATGAGGAATGAGTCTACTAGTGAAAAAAAATTGATTGTTGTTTAAATGGATGCATGTTATATTGGGGCGGTGATAATGATTTAATTAGCTGTATGTTTTGTGATCATCCTCGATTTAGAAAGGCACCTCATGTTGTAGATACACGAGAAAAATTAAAGTTATCTTTAAGAAGATGTATTATTTTCAATTAATTTCTCGATTACAGAGACTATGTGCATCAAATGCAATAGCAAATGATATGAGGTGGCATTCTGATCATGAGGTTGAAGAAGTGGTAATGTGTCATCCATCAGATTCACGTGCTTGGAAGTATTTTAATTATATACATAAATATTTTGCAGCAGAAAGTCGAAATGAGAGATTTAGTCTCTACACTAATGGATTTCAGCCATTTGGGCAATCCGGACAACAATATTCAACTTGGCCAGTGATAGTGACACCTTATAACTTTCCTCAGTGGTTGTGTATGCAGGAACAATATATGTTTTTAGTCAATATTGGTTCCCAAGGCCAAAAAATCCAAAAGACATGCTGGATATTTTCTTACAGCTTCTAATTGTAGAGTTAAATCAGTTGTGGGATATCAGCTGAATACATATGATATCTCAAAGAAGCAAATTTTCATTATGTGAGTAGCCCTTATGTGGATGGTAAGTGACTTTCCTGCATATTCAAAGTTATCTGGCTGAAGTACTACAGGACAAGCATGCCCATATTGCATGACAAATTCTAATGCATTTACCCTCAAATTTATGGTAAACAGTCATGGTTTGATAACTATTGTAAGTTTCTACCTAAGAATCATCCATTTCGAAGAAATAGAACTACATTTTGAAAAAATAAAATTGTGATGAAGGTTGCACTAGCAGTTCGTTTAGGAGCTAATATTATGACAAAGATTCATAGTTTGGTTTTGAAGAAGGTAGCTGAAAAAGAAGCTACTAGAAGTAATGGACAAATAGACAAATTATTTGGCTAGAAGAAACGTAGAATATTTTGGGACTAGCACTATTGGAAGTCCAATTTAATTCATCATAACTTAGATGTAATATATATTGAAAAATAATATGTTTGCCAATGTTATCAATACTGTCCTTAATGTAGATGGAAAAATAAAAGATACATTAAAATCAAGACAAGAGCTGAATGATTACTGTCGACATCCTGAATTGAAACTAAATGAGGAAATAGAAAAATTCACTAAATCTTGCTACACACTAGATAAGAAGGCAATACAGATATTGTGTGAATGTGTTAAAAATTTGAAATTCCCGGATGGATATGTGTCAAATATGGGTAGATGCGTGGATAAAAAAAATCTTAATTTATTTGGAATGAAAATTCATGGCTGACATGTATTTATGCAGAGATTAATACTAATTACATTCCATGAAATACTTCCCCTAAGTGTTTGGAAGGTCCTTACAGAACTTAGTTTATTTTTCAAACAACTAACTACAACCACAATCAAAATAGATGACATGTTGAGGCTAGAGAATAACATTCCACTTATTATTTGTAAGCTTGAACTGATTTCCCACCGAGTTTTTTTTTGACTCAATGGAGTATTTTCTAATCCATTTGGCATATGAAGCAGGGATTGAAGGACTAGTGCAATTCAGGTGGATGTATCCTTTTGAGAGGTAAATACATATAATTTACTGAGTTATATTATTTCGTACAAAAAGTAATATTGTAATTTAATCTAATTGAAACCTAATATTATGATTGTAGGTATCTTTGTAAGTTGAAATTGAATTTTAGAAACAAGACAAAAGCTGAAGGTTCAATTTGCAATACATATTTAGTAGAAGAAGCATCATCATTTTGTTCTTATAATTTTGAGGACCATGTCAATACAAAGAATATAAATGTACCACGAAATGATGAAGATAATGTGATGGTAGAAGATGATTATGTGGACAAATTATCTATCTTCAAGCACCCTAGAAAAGTATTTGGAAGAGTAATGAAAATATGTATGATAGATGAAGAGTACAAAGCAACCTAAAGCTACGTTTTACTTAATTGTAAAGAGGTTGCATCATATATTGAGTATGTATACCAAAAATGGTTTCAGGTTTAATCATAGTTTAATTTTATCTTTAATAGGAATTATTAAAAAGTGATATACATCATTCTCTCTCTTTTTATATTTGTACAATATTTACGTTGAGCAATTAAAATATATGCAACTAGTAATTTCCAGCAATGATGTCGATTATATGCTAGAAACCAAATTTGCGAATTGGTTAAAAAATTATGTGAGAATTATTAAGTTTTAAATTTTTGAATTATTTAATTTATTAGTATCTTTTATTTGTTAATATCATTTTTTTAATTTATGTCACATGCAATTGTTCCTTCAAATGGAGATTCAAATATTTTCATTCAGAATCTAATTAAAGGCCCGTTTAGATATGTGACAACCAATCCTGGGTATTTTGTTAATGGATATAAATTTCACACAATCGGCCACTATTCTTCTAAAACAATAAAGAGTAGTGGTGTATGCAATAAAGGCTCATGTTATAGTGAAGATGAAATTGATTATTATGGTCAACTCAAAAAAGTTATTGAGTTGGAGTATATTTGAATCGAAAATAATAGGATTGTATTATTTAAGAGCAAGTGGTTTGATCCCACATGAAATGTGGGTACAAAGATTTATTCGGATTATAAGTTAGTGGATGTTAACTATAATCACACATATAATCAATATGAGCTATTTATTATGGTAGTTCAAGCTACTCAAGTAGATTAAATGTACATATCTGAGTTTATCTCATGATAAGAGAGATTAGTGGGCGATTTGCAAAATCAAAGCCCGATCAAAATTTGAAGTACCAACATCATAACAAAGAAGTGCAGACTTAGATATTGCATTGGCATTACAGGAAGATGACATAAATAATATTGAGCCTATAAATGTAGATGAAGATCGAGAAAATTTATGAGACTCAAATGGTGGCATAATAGAAATTGAAGATTATCAATTTCTATCTGAAGATGAGTTCGAACTTTTATCAGAATCAGACAAAATATTAGAAGATCCATTGGAGGATAACAGTGATGCCGATAATTAAATTGTTATAATATTTTTATAATTTAATCTATCAAAGACTTTTTATATTTTGTTGAAATCTATCGGTGTGTTTTATTCAAAAATACATGTTTATTCATCATTCTCTAATATTTGTTATATGTTTTATTTTATAAAGTAGATGGTGCCTAAAGGACGTGATCATGGTAGAGGTCGAAAGAAGTAGTGAGAGTATGAAATAGGCTCTAAGGGAGTGGCATCTTGTTGTATCAGTCGTACTTCTAATTCATCTAACTCGGTAATGATGGATGAATCGGTCGAACAAAAAGCACTGGAAACAAATGAATATATTTTAGTTATGGACCAAAATGAAAAAGAAGGATGAGCAAATATTGAATTTGAAGGAAGAAATATATGAAATTAAAGAACATAAGGATGAGCAATATACTAGTTTGATTGAAGAAATACAAGAAATTAAAGAAATAAACCATGAGATGAAAGAAATTAAGAATGTAATGCAATAGTAGATGTCCTATATGGAGTCACAATTAGCGACATTGGTAGAATAGATAGCATTCCAAGATCCAGTTGTAAATCCTCACAGGAGAGGCTAGCATTCCCTACAATTTATAAGAATGATTGAGTATGAAAATTATTTTTGAACTATTATTTATTTTTTTCTGTGTAGCAAATAATTATGATATTTTTTTGCAGGTTTCAATTTTTGTTATTCTGGTTTTGTTCTTTGCTTTTCCGATTAACCTAATTTAGAATCTTTGCAGGACAATTATGTGAGACAAAAGAAAAAATCTTGATTTAAAGCAATTAGACATTATCATGGTCATTCTAATGCATGGGTCCCATATTTACTAATTTCAACTTTATCAAAAAGACGGCTGGCTTATCTTATCTTAATTATTCTTAAAATATTTTATTTTTGCACTCTCTTTATCTCTAAATATAATTGCAGAACATATTTTAGATTTTTTTTGAAGTTGTATGACAATCAACTTAATTTGTGTTTGTTCATGTCTATAATAATTATGTTTATATATCTGTGAATATGCTTTTGTGTCTCCTAATTTTTTAAGTAGAGTTTTAGCCGATTATAGGTATATAAAAGACTATTTTCAGTAGTAGTAGCAGTGGTAGTGATGACAGCAATGGCAGCGATGACAGTGATGGTAGAGAAAGTGGCACCGGTAGTGGCAGCGGCAGCAACGGCATGAGTGGCAGTGACAGTGGAAGCAGTAGCAATGGCAACAAATGTGGCATATACATATGTATATAGTCAGTATATATGTATGTATAATACTATAGTATTTTATGTACATATATACTAAGTATATATATGTACTCAGTATATATGTGCGCAAAATACTATAGTTATATGTAAATATACTACAGTAATATATGTACGAGTGAAATGCTCATATATATGTACATATTTACTATAGTAATATATATTTATCGAAACATAGTTTTTTTTATTTATTTTGAATTGACTGGGTGATTTAAATTTCATAGATGTGGTACCACGTTGTTTCCCATACGAAGCTTGTATAAGTAAAAAGATATTTCATTAAACAAGATCCACCATGACCTGGACATCTTTTTTGCAACAAAGAGTTGGTGATTGGAGGAGCTGAGGGAGCTAAAGTAATGTCAATGCATGAATAGATTATACTTTATGCACTATCGGTGGATACATTGATTAAAAGATGTAAAATAACTTTGTTATTTTTTTTTGTTTTAGTTATTTATAAATTTGTATTAGAATAAGTCATCAAATGAATTTTTTTTGTTTAATTTAAAATTGTTATTTATAGTTTCTGGTTTTATTAAATTTAATTTAAAAAAATTAAATTATTTAATTAAATTTTTGTTGAAACTGTATGACAATCAACTTTAATTTGTGTTTGTTCTTGTATATAATAACTATTTTTATATATCTGTGAATATGTTTGTGTTTCTCTGAATTTTTTGCATAGAGTTTTAGCCTATTATAGGTATGTAAAAGCCTATTATTAGTAGCGGTAGGAGCAGTAGCCGTGGCAACATCTATAGTGATGGTAGTAGCAGTAGGGGTGGCAGAAGAGGCAGCGGCAGCAGCGGCCATAGCGACAGCGAGGGCAGTGACTACGGCAGTAGCGGCAGTAGTGGCGGTGATAGCAGAGGCAGCCACGGTAGCTGAGGCAGTGGTGGTAACGGCTATTGCGAAGGGAGTAGCAGAAGCAGTGGAGGCAGCAGTGGCCGTAGTGGCAGCATCAGTGGCAGCGGCCACATCAGCAGTAGTATCAGCTACAACGGTTGTAGCGGCAGTAGTGGCAGTGGTGGTAGCAGCAGCAATGGCGGCGGCGGTGGCAGCGGCAGTAGTACCAGCAGTAATGGCAACACTAGCAGTAGCCTTAGTAGTAGTGGTAGCAGCAAAAAAATCAGCATCGACAACGGGAGCAGCAAGACAACAACAAATGTGGTATATACGTATATATAGTCAGTATTTACGTACATATAATTCTATAGTATTTTATATGTATATATATACTGAGTATATATGTACTCGGTATATTTGTACGCATAATACTATAGTAATATATGTACGAGTGAAATGCTAGTATATATGTACATTTTTACTGTAGTAATATATATTTATCAAAACATAGTTTTTTTTAAATTTATTTTGATTTGATTTAGTGGTTTAAATTTCTTACAAATGTGGTATCATATCCTTTCCCATACGAAGCTAGTATAAGTGAAGGAATTTTTTAATAGATATGAAGCATTGTGACTCGGATAGCTTTTCCGCAGCAGAAAATTGGTGATCGGAGGAGTAGAGGGAGAAAAAGCAACATCAATGCATTGATAGATTATACTTTATGCACAGTCAGTAGATACATTGATTAATAAGATGTAATATAATTTTTGTTATTTTTTTGTTTTAGTTATTTAAAATAATGTATTAGAATAAGATATTAAATGAATTTTTTTTGTTTAATTTAAAATTTTTATATATAGTTTCTCTTTTTATTAAATTTAATATAAAAATATTAAATTATTTAATTAAATTTTAATTTAAGCTGTATGACAATCAACTTTAATTTGTGTTTGTTCATGTCTATAATAACTATTTTTATATATCTGTGAATATGTTTGTGTGTATTCGAAATTTTTGGGTAGAGTTTTAGCCTATTATAGGTATGTAAAAACCTATTATCAGTAGTAGTAGTAGTAGCAATAGTAGTAGCGGCAGGGGTGACAGCGGTGGCAGTGACGGTAGTGGAGGTAGCGGTGGGGGTAGTAGCTAATGCAGCAGTGGTGGCGGCGACGATGGAAGTGGCAACGGCAGGAGCGCCAGCATCAGAGGTAGCAGCAGTAGCAACAACGGTAATAGCAGGGGCTGCATCGGAAGCAGCGGCGGCAATGGTGGTAGTAGTGGCTGCACCGGAAGCAGCGACAACACCGGAAGTAGAGGTAGTAGTGGTGGCGGTGGTAGCAACGGCAGTAGTGGCGATAATGACAACTATGGCAGCTGCGGCATGCAGTAGTAGCATAGGCAGAAGGGGCAGCGGTAGCCGGCGTAGAGGCCAGTAGTGACAGCAGTGGCGGCGGCAGCATCGGTAGTAGTGGTGACAGTAGTAGTGGTATTGGCAGCGACAGCGATAGTGGCAGTAGCAGTGGCAGTGGGAGAAGCAGTAACATCACCAAATGCGATATATACGTATGAATAATGTCAGTATATACGTACATATAATACTGTAGTATTTTATGTACATATATACTGAGTATATTTGTACTCAATTTATATTAACACATAATACTGTAGTTTTTATGTACATATACTGCAGTAATATATATTCGAGTGAAATGCTAGTATATATTTACATATATACTCCAGGATTATATATTTATCAAAAAATAACTTTTTTTTTATTTTAATTTGACTGAGTGGTTTAAATTTCTTACAAATATGATACTGCATTATTCCTCATACAAAGCTTGTATAAGTGATGAGATTTTTCACTAAAAATTACGTGCCATGATTCGGACAGCTTTGTCACAGTAAAAAAATGATGATCGGAGGAGCCGAGGGAGATAAAGTAACATCAATGAATGAATATATTATACTTTATGCACTATCGTTAGATATATTGATGAATAAGATGTAATAAAATTTTATTATTTTTTGTTTCAATTATGTAAAATATTGAATTAGAATACATTATTAAATGATTTTATTTTTTGTTTATTATGAATAATTTATAATTTCAATTTTTATTCAATTTGATATAAAAATATAAAATTATTTAATTAAAAAATTTTAAAATAAATAAATTCTGAAAATAGTTTTGAAATTAAAATAGCTAGAAAAATAATCCATTGCTAAATTAGCAAAGGAAAAATCCCATGCTAATTTAGCTAGGGAATTTTCCCTAGCTAAATTAGCTGGGGAAAACTTAAATTTAGCAATGGATTTTTCTGTCACTAAATTTATTTAGCTAGGCACTATTTCCATCACTAAAATTTAGTGACCACCATTTTAGCTTGGGAATCTTCAATCATTATTTTGTTTAATGACAGAAAATCTCATTTAAATTGCTAATTTAGCTAGGGAATTTGTCTTTTTTAGCAAGAGATTCTTTCTGTCGCTAACTTTTTAGCTAGGGACACTTTCCCTTACTAAACTTTAGCAAGGAGCACTTTATATAGGTAACCAATCCGTTGGTAATCCATCGCTATATTCCATTTAGCAATGCAAAATGTTCATTTAGCTAGGTAATTGTCCCTAGCTATATGGGATTTTTTTTTTGTGTAAAAATGCTGGGCAAGGCATTCAAGCACTTAAACAATTTTTCTTATCTTTACAAAGAGAATAATCTCAAGTGTTTCAAATCAATACTAGTTTCGAAAAATGTGCTGATTACGCTTGTTAAATGCTTAAATCTTCATTATAGTTTTGCAGACATTATGAATAATACTAGAAATTAGTTGTCTTCTTCTCGGATTCATGGCTTCATGGTTTTACTTGCATTTTTTTGTTCGTTAACATGGCTAATCGAAGCTTCATATTAGGAACTAGTTAGAAGCATAATAATAGACTCATGCATCCATGTCATTGATAATGGCAAAGTAACTGTTAATAGAAATGTAAGTGCATGTGAGTAATGATTTATCTCTCTCCAAACTCTTTGAGTGTTTTTGCCTATTTCCTGATTCTCATCCTCATCTTTTATTTATAGGTATTCTTCATTTTCACACTATACAGTACTTTAAATCATGATGATCAGCTTAAGGTATGTATCATTTTTATGCTATACAAGTCTTCTTCATCCTTATAACTATAACTACAATCATTCATTCTAGTTGAGATCTAATAGTTCAGAAGATGCATCCAGATAGATTCGTTCTCTGTTGAGTGCTGTATTAAAAGAGTGCCCAAATCTAGCAAAGGATTTTGCTCCCATTTCTTATTGGGAAATGGCTCCCCTTAAAGTATCTTACTAACAATATTTCTCTATAATTGTACTCTTCTTTGACATGTAGAGTTTATTCTTCTTCTTCTTTGCCCTATGCTTTTATCCTCCAAGATTACGTGTTTCAAAGAGGATTGCCAATAAAAGATATAGAATGTTTCATGAGATTTCATGCAAATGCAATGCCATCTAATGTGATTGCGTCCTCTCCTTATAAAAAATTTGGTAGTCAGAAAGGTATTATCTATCCTTTTTTCAACTCCTTAGCATGTTTTAAATGTGGTTGTGAGTTTAATATTTGCTTTGTATTAGCACCAAACATTACAGGGTTGCGACTTTACAAGGAAGCAAAGGATTGGTGCAGTCATGGTGGAGTCACTTTAAGTTCTGAGGACTATAGTTTGTAGCTTGTTTGCTTCATCTTTCAAAGTGAGAAAATTTGTTTTCAGTGTTGGGATGCTCATCTTGCTATAATAGTTATTGGTGTTGTTGATGGTACTTGTGAAGTCATTTTCCAAACTCTCATGTCTTTGTTTTCTTTGAGATATGAGTAAGGTTCTACAATATAATTTCTCGTCTTCCTAAAATTTTCTTAATTTCTTGATAGAAAATTGATCTGTATTCTTTCAGTAGATGGGACTTCTGTTTCTACCTAGGCGGCATGGTGGAGGAGCTTGATGGGCGTACTGATTTTATTCACAAGTAGTTGTACAATGAATGGCTTCCCTGATTAGATGAACATTTATTGCTGATGAGTTGTGGAGTTAAAAAAAGCAAGTTATATCTCTACCAACAGAATCTTGCTTGATAGAATCACCATAAAATTTATAGAGTTATTTGCGTAATATATTTACACTCATAAGTTATAATGATAATAAATAAAAATATTTTTTTATTTATTAATTCAAGTTATTTACCAAACATTCACTAAATATGTTAATTATCCATTTGGATTAATTTTACTTATTTGCTTAGTGGGCTTTTAGTTTGCATTTAATTTGTTATTTTAGCTATAACTCAAGCCATAATGTACTATATGTATATGTTTATGGGTTTTCTTAATCTCAAGTTTAATTTGTATAATGTGTGATTTGCATTAGTTAATTAACTAGACCCTCGACTTGCAGGGGTATGAAACCAAGAGATATATTGATGTCGTGATATTTTCGAAGGGAAGAAGATGGAACTCATGGTATAGTAATGTATAAATGAAATTTGATTTTTATAAAAATTTTTAACATTTATTTTGTGAATTTGATATCTCTATTTTGGTTATCTTGGCAGTTATTCTATATCATTCAGTGATTCACAAGAAATGTATTCCACAAAAGGGCTAAATTAGAGCATGCCTTAAAAGTAATATAGGCTACCCTTTTTGGTAACCTTAGCTCTAAATGTTGTTTGTTTAGAGCAATCTCAACCTAAAGTTTTACTTTCACCTTAATTCACAAGAAAATGCTAATGAACTATGATATAAATATGATTTACTCTACACTGGGTGTTACCTTAAACAAACATTTATGAATCTTTGGGCGGTAGGATTAGAAGGATGAAAGATTGCATACTAATAATTCTTTTTTACAAATGTCTTGTGTAATTATATAAATACTAATAATGGTTTTCATAATAATTTTGAAGTTAAATTTGTTTATGAAAGAATGATGATTGATCACTCGAGAATTTTTTGTATTACATAGTCTCTTCAAATAGAGTCTCTTCAAAGTTATCAGGCAAAATTATTGAGATATTTAACATTTTTTTGTATATCTTATCATAATTTGTGGAAGCATTTGAAATATGAAGGCTAGATAAGAAAACAAATTGTACCAGTATCTTATCTT
Organism: Sapria himalayana; assembly: GCA_029783825.1. NCBI lineage: Eukaryota > Viridiplantae > Streptophyta > Magnoliopsida > Malpighiales > Rafflesiaceae > Sapria > Sapria himalayana. Next base: position 1,004,977 of record JAREIK010000010.1, read on the forward strand.
GACAATCTTTCCTCAAAAGATTGAAAAGATCAATCATAATAAATCTTGAATTTGAGAATTTCTTTTCTTAGAATTTGGACAAATTTTTGTTATCACATAAAGATGTGATATCTTATTAGATAGTAAAATATATTTATTTTAACATTTGAATAAGTCATAAAATTGAAGACCAAATTGAAGAACATATTCATCCATTATTTGAATTCCACAAGAATTTTCAAATTGGATTTGAAAATATATCAATTATCATTGGTAGTTACTTATAAATTACTATAAACTATTAGGAAATCTCTCATTTATAGAGATTGTCGGATAAATGTGTAAAATAAGTGTTTAAAATCTCTATATCTAAGTGTATTGCATGGTAATTCATTAATATTTGTAAATCCAAAATGAGATTATTAATCCTACTTTGTTATAATATCATCCAATCATATCCCCCTCCAATTCAATCCAATCAAACACAACCTAAAGAGTAACTAGGCATGAAGAAGCATTATAAGAGCTTGCACAAGCTACCATTTTTCTAATCATGCTTTTCCTGGTGTGATAAATTCTATTAATGTACTAGAATGTATCAAACTTAAATGACATGGGACTAATTAAAATTTTAATTTAGAGATTTTAGGAGCTATATCTCCTTCCATCATCAGCATGCTCCATAACTATTTGTATGATTGAAAGGGTTGCAGGTAGCAAAAATGGCTCATTTCTCTGGACTTACACATTGCTTTTTTGACTAAATACTACCATCTTCAACATTGAGAGAGTTGTTTCACGCAAAGTCAGGGAACATCATTCTGAATTTTCATCTGGAAATATGCAAAGACATGTCTTCTTGCTTGAAATTGAAATTAATGCTATGAAAGTTGAAGATCTAGGAAGTGGTGATGAAGAAAATTCAACTCATGAATTCACCAACTTAGTCTCTCTTAATGATGCCTATGATGAGTTCATTGATGTTACTAATGCCATTGAGTTCTTTGATTTTGACCATCTGATTAATGGATGGTCTTATGAAGTGAACTCTGATCTTCATGCTCCTGTACCCCAAAAACAAATTTTTTACAACTTTCAAAAAGTTCTTTTAAACACAATCTCATTTTTCTAATTATGAAGTCTTGTTTTGCAGAATATCAAACAATCAAAGTTATCTTCCAAAACTATTATCAAGAAGCTACATTATTTTGCTGGCTATACCCATTTTTTCAACTATTTAATATTTTCCATGATCTTCTATACTTATTGATATATTTATATATTTGAGATGAGTGATTATAATGTGATTTAACAAGTTTAGAAGTAGTTGATATATTATATATTTATTTAGCCCACAAACATAACACACTACATGCATATAAGTGCCCACTACCATTCCACACATGCATCCACTGTGCACACTATCACATGGCACATGCTAAACTGCCACCTGATTTGTGTCACACTACATACACATTGAGACTGCTGCACACACGCATGTGGTACATTCCAGACTACCACCGACACATGGCTGACTTCCATGTGGTGCATGCCATACTGCCACATGATGTGTCACCCTATTATTTCATACTAAATTGACATATGATGTGTCACCCTATGATTGCATGCCAGACTGCCACATGAGGTGTCACCCTATTATTGCATGCCAGACTACCACATGATGTGTCACCCTATTATTGCATGCCAAACAGCCACATAATGTGTCACACTATTATTGCACACTCAATCCACTTCATTTGATTTCATGTTAAAAAGTAAACTCATAAAAAACTCATACAAACTCATAATCATAAATGTGTAATAAGAAAATTTTAAAAATATAAACCCTAACAGTATGAAAGACAATATTCATAAACTAGCATTTTTTCTAGTTTTGCTTTTTTTGAAGTTTTGAATCATATATCTTAAAATTCATTTCTTTTTTAAGGCTTTTTATTGAGATCAGTTAAACATATATAGCAATTAGCTATGTATGTTCTTTGTTTCTTGATTATTTGTGTCTAGTTTTCCTATAGATGGACATCATTGGGTTGTATTGTGATGCGATGTGAATTATACTTTTAGGGAGGAAAGGAAATTTGGAATATTTAGCAGGCTAGATGTTTGTACATTTGCTACTAATTTTTATGATGAAGAAAATACTCAGAGATTCATAACTGATTTCTCTGCTCATGGTACACATGTTGCTACTATTGCAACTGTATTTCACCCTCATATATCACACATGTCTACTGTTGTTAGTTTATTCCTTCATGGTGGTTTTAAATTTTTATCTCTCTCTTTAATATAAGGAGTCATTTCTCAATGGAGTTGTACCTGGGGCACAAATAGTATCATGCAAGATTGGAGAATCATGCTTGAGGTCAATGGAAATAGGGACTAGCTTGACATGGGCCCTAATAGCTATTGTGGAGGTTGGCTAACTTTTATTAGTCATTCGTATTTACTCTAGATAATGATATTCACATGGTGAAAACACTTGCTTTTATGTAGCATAAATGTGATCTCACCAATATGAGATTTGGCGAGCCCACTTTACTTCTAGATTATGGTTGTTTTGTTGATCATGTTAATTAAGTATGAGCTATAGCTATTAACAATTGAAGCAGGATGCTAGTCGAGTAGAGGGCCAATAGCTGATGGTGGTGTTGGGATCAGCGCAAGTGCTCTTGGTGGTGCTGTGATTCCAGTGCCCACATGGACTCTCAAAAAGTGCATGCTGATGAATGGAACACCAATAACCTCCCCATCTACTTGTGGAGGAATTGCATAGCTCATCAGTGCAATGAAGCTATGTGCTTTTTAATTATATATTTTTTTGTTTTTGTGTGTTATTTGTGTATAAATTGATGGTGTTCTTTGCACAACATTGTGTAGACCGTATGTATTCTTGTGGGTCCATATGTTGTAAGGAAGGCTTTAAATAATAAATCAATTCCTTTTTCTGAGTTGCCTGATGATAAACTATCTACAGGCCATGGGCTCATTGAAGTTAACAAGTTATATTTCTATTCATATGCCTTTGTTCTTTGAAATCACATTCTGACCAGAGCTACCTTCATTGCTCTGATCAAAATCTCATTCCTCTTTTTCCTCTTTTATTATCCACTTGCTGCATCTATTTTTTTGCTTTTTTAACTATTCTTTCTCTTTAATGCTTTCAAAGCTCAAGAACTAATGGCACCCTTGGCTTGGTTTTAAATTTTATTATTCCATCTGCATCATTCATGCCTTCTAGGTTCAACCTAGGCCCCATCTTCATTCAAGTAATCAAGGATATTGTCATCATCTTTTGGGAACAAGAATCTTGTGATGGGAGACAAGTGGGTTGATATATATCTTGGGCTTGCATGATCTTTGCCTACCATGCTCCTACTGCCAAACAATCCTTTTGAAGAAAGAACATTAATGTTGTTGCTGCCAACAAAATTTTGTGCCATACCCATGATGGTACTGTATAGGCTCTGTTCACCATTGTGATAAATAGCGATCTTCATCACATTACCTCCCAGCTAGACTAGTTTTTCGTCTTTGAGTATGTTCTTCTTGAAACAGACAAAAATGATCTTTCTTTGGACTAACTTTAGGCCATCGACCATGGAGGGGATGGATCTTTGAAGATCAGGCATGAAAAATAGAAAAAGCTCCTTATTGATGAAGTCTTTGTATCTTATAAACTACCCCTTATCATC
>JAREIK010000010.1:1013668-1022516 GCA_029783825.1 Sapria himalayana
CTGTCAATATATCTGGCTATCTATCTGTCTGTCTATTTTTGTATTTCTCTATTTGTCTATATATCTTTCTATCTTTCTATTTGCTATATGACTGTCTATCTTTCTATTTATCTATCTATCTATCTTTATATGTATCAGTCTGTCTATCTATTTGTCTATTTATCTGTCTATCTATCTATGTATCTATCTATCTACCTACCTATCTATCTAACTCTCTATCTATTTTTCTATATATCTATCTATATATCTATCTTTCTATCTAGCTATCTATCAAACTATATTTCTATCTATCTGTCTATATATCTATCTATCTTTATGTCTATTTATCTGTCAATCTATCTATTTGTCTAATAAACGGTATAATAATCTATCTATCAATATATTTATCGATCGATCTATCTATTTTTCCATGTGTTTATCTATCTATCTATCTATCTATCTATTTGTTTATGTATCTCTCTATCTATCTATCTATTTATCAATCTTTCTTTTTGTTTATCAATTAGTATATCAATCTGTTTATCAAAAAATCTATCTATCAATATATCTAACTATTTATCTATCACCATATATATAAATTTATCTACTTATTAATCTGTATATCAATCTGACTATCAATTTATTTATCTATATGTCTATCTATCTATCTATCTGTTGATCTATTTGTCTATTTATATGTTTATCTGACTATCTATCTGTGTATTTATCTCTCTATTTATCTAAATATCTACATGTTTGTTATCTATCTATCTATATGTTAATCTATCTGTCTATCTATCTATCTATCTTTCATTCTTTCTATTCATCTATCTATTTAGCTATCTTTTTTTATCAATCTATCTATTAATCCAACTATTAATCTATCTATCAATTTGTCTATCTATATATCTATCTAAATATCTATCTTTCTATCAATCTACCTGTATATCTTTCTTTCTCTCTGTCTATTTTTTTTGTCTATCTATTTGTATATCTATCTATTTATCTATCTATTTGTCTAATTTTCTATCTATCTATCTATCTATATGCAATATGTCTATTTGTATATCTATCTATCTTTCTATCGACCTATTTATCAATCTTTCTATCTATTTATATATATGTTTGTCTATCTATTTGTCTATTTATTTGTCTATCTATCTATCTACCTATCAATCCATCTATCACTCTATCTCTGCATCTTTCTAACTATCTATTGTATATCTATTTGTCTATTTGTTATCTCTATTTGTATGTATATTTATCTATCTATCTATGTATCTATCTATGTTTCTATCAATCTATCTATGTTTCTATCTATCTATTTATCTATCAATCTATTTGTCTGTCTATTTGTATGTCTCCCTATTTGCTTGTTTCTCTTTTTATCTGTATATCTATATGTCTATTTTTCTGTCTATCTATAAGCTATCTAATTGTATATCTATCTATATATCTATTAATATAAAAAATCTATTTTTCTATCAATAAGTCTATCAATCTCTATAACAATCTATCTAATTTAGCTAAAAAATTTTATGTACATATTCATTTGAAAATTATTAATTAATATTCTTAATTTTATAAAAATTACAAAGGAAAAATATATAATTAGCTAGGGAATTTTCATTGTTAAAAAATTTGCGGTAGAATTTTTTTTCTCATTAATATTTTGAGACGAGGACTTTAGCTTGAGATAATTTCCATCATTAGTCTATCGTTATTATATTTTAATGACAGAGAAATCTCACATAACTAGGAAATTTCACTAGCTATTTGGGCTTTTTATTTTAGTGTGTGACAATCTATATATCTATATATCTGTCTATCTATCTATCTGTCTATCTATTTGTCAATCTATTTGTCTTTCTATCTATTTGACTATCTGTCTATCTATATATCTCTTTCTCTATCTATCTATATATCTTTCAATCTAACTATCTATCAATCTATTTATCTATCTATCTATATATCTATCTATCAATCTATCTATTTTTCTATCTATATGACTACCTATCTATCTACCTCTCTATTTTATCTATTTATTTGTCTACCAATATATCTATCTAGCTATCTATATATTTATATATTTGTCTGTCTATCTGTTTATATGTCTGACTATCTATCTATCAATCTGTTTGTGTATCTATATGTATATCTATATGTCTATCTATATGTCTATCTATCTATCTGTCTATATATATATATATATATATATATATATATATATATATATATATATATCTACCTATATTTTTGTCTATCTATTTATTTGTCTATTTGTCTATAATTGTGTCTGTCAATCTATCTATTTATTTATCGGTCTATATGTCTATCTATCTGTGTATATATCTGTGTATCTATCTGTGTCAATATGTCTGTCTATCTGTGTGTCTATCTTCCTGTATATCTATCTATTTATTTTTTTGTCTATGTGTCTATCTATATCTATGTATATCTATTTGTCATCAGTCTATTTATCTATTTATTAATTTGTTTATCTAACAATCTATCTATTTCTATATTTATCTATATATCTTTCTTTCTATCTCACTATTTATCTATATGTCTATAAATTTATCTATCCTTTTATCTATTTATCTATATATATTTCTATATTTCCACCTATCTACATGTCTATGTATCTATCTATTTTTTGGTCTATCTATATGTCTATCTATCTATCTATCTACCTAATATTCTATTAATATTTTTGTCTATCTATTAATCTATCTATCTTTTTATATGTCTATCAATTTGTGTATCAATCAATCTATCAATCTATCTATCAATGTATGTATCAATCTGTCTATCTTTTATTTTCATTATATTATTTTGTCTATCTCTCTATCTTTCTATTTGTTTGTCTATACGTTTATCTATATGTCTATCTATATATCTATCAATATATTTTTCTAATGATCTGTCTAACTATTGGTCTATCTATCTGTATAACTATCTATCTATCTATCTGTCCGTCCGTCTATCTGTCTGTTTATCTATATATATGTATGTTTATCTATCTTTCTATTTGGTTATCTATTTAACTATCTATCTTTCTATCATTCTAAATATTTGTGTGTCTTTTTGTCAAATATCTGTCTGCCTATTCATTTGATAATCGATATGTTTATCTTATTGTTTATCTATCTCTCTATCTATTTATCTATCTACCTGTCTATCTATATATCTATCTAAATGTCTGTCTATCAATCAATCTATTTGTGTATATTTCTATCTCTTTGTTTATCTATTGATCTATCTATCTATTTTTCTATATATCTATCTATATATTTATCTATCTATTTATCTATCTATCTATTTGTCGATCTATCTATCTATTTATCTATCTATCTATCTATCTAAGTATTTGTCTAATGATCTATCTATATATCTGTCTATCTATCTATCTATTTATCTATCTATCTATCTTTCTGTCAGTCTGTTAATCTATCTTTCTTTCTATTTTTCTATCTATTTATCTATCTATTTGTTTATATATCTATTTATCTATATGTATATCTATGTATCTATCTATCTATTATTTATTAGTCTATTATATCTATATATAAATTTGTCTCTCTCTAACTTTTTATGCAACGATCTAATATTTTGTCGATCTATCTATCTAACTATCTGTCTAATTATCTTTCTATTAATTTATCTATCTATCTATCTATTTTTTTATCTTCCAATCTGTTTATCATTCAACCTATTAATATGTCAATCAATCAATCTATCTATCTATATATCTATCTATATGTTTATCTATCTGTCTTTCAATATGTTAATCTATTTATCTATCTAATTATCTATCAATCAATCTATCTATCTATGTGTCAATCTATGTATATATTTGTCGATCTATCTATCTATCTTTTGTTTATTTATTTGTCTATCTATCTATCTATTTTTCTATCTATCTATCTTTTTATCTATATATCTATCTATTTCTTTATCCATCTATCAATATATCTATCTATATATTAATCAATCTATCTATCTATCTATCTTTCTATCTATCTATTAATTTGTCTATCTATCTATTTTTCTATCTATCTATATATCAATCTGTTTTTCTTTTTATCTATCTATTTGTCTATTTATTTGTCTATATTTTTCTATATCTATTTGTCTATCTTTTTTTCTATATTTCTATATGTCTAACTATATATATTTCTTTCAATCAATCAATGAATCTATCTATCTATCTATCTATATGTTTGTCTATTTTTTGGTGTCTTTTTCTATTTATAAGGCTATCTATCTATCTATCTATCTATATGTCTATTTATTTGTCAAACTATCTTTCTATCAATTTTTTTTTCTATTTACTTTTAATATATATATATATCAATCAATCTATCTATCTATCTATCTGTCTATCAATCTATGTATCTAAATGTGTATCTAACTATTTATCTAATGTTTAGTGATATGTTTATCTATCTATTTGTCTATTTATCTATTTGTATATGTGCCTATCAATCAATCAATCTATCTATCTATTTATCTATCAATCTATCTGTCTATCTATCTATCTATCTATCTTTATGTCTAACTATCTATTTCTTTATCTAAATGTCTATCTATCTATTTGCCTATCTATATGTATGTCTATATGTCTATCTATCTATCTATCTATATATATTTCTGTCTGCCTATCAGTCAATCTATTCGTCAGTATATCTATCAATCAATCTATCTATCTATATATATGACTATCTATCTGTCTATCTATCTTTCTGTTTGTCTATTTGTCAATATATCTTTCTATGTATGTATTTGTCTATAAGTCTATCTATCTATATATTTATCTCTCTATAAATCTTTCTATGTATCTATCTGTCTATCTATCTATCTCTCTGTTTATCTATCTTTCTATCTATTTGTCTATCTACCTATCGATCTATCTATCTATTTGTCTGTCTATTTTTTATCTATCTATCTTTCTTTCTGTCCATCTATCTGAAAAACTATATGTCTATCTATCTGTCTATATATCTATCTATATTTATGTCTATCTATCTATCAATCTATCTATCAATCTATCTATCTAATAAATAGTCTAATAATGTATCTATCAATCTATCAATAAATCAATCAATCGATTTATCTCTGTGTCAATCTATTTATCTATCTATCTGTATTTCTGCATGTCTAAATGTATATATTTATATCTGTCTATCTTTCTATCTATTTATTTATATGTCTGTATATTTGTATGTCTATATTTCTGCCTATCTTTCTATCTTTCTTTCTATTTATCTGTATGTCTATCTATTTATTTATTTATCAATATTACTTTTTGTCTATCAATTAGTCTATCAACATATCTTTCAATTTTTCTATCTTTCAATCTATCAAATATTTATCTATCACCATATCTATCAATTTAGATGCTTAGCAATCTGTCTATCAATTTGTTTATCTATATGTAATTCTATCTTTCGATTTGTTGATTTGATTGTCTATTTGTATCTCTATCTGACATTCTATTTATCTATCTCGCTTTTTTATCTATATATTAATCTATTTGTTAATCTATCTATCTATATGTGTATCTATCTATCTATATATCTATGTATCTTTCTATTAATCTATCTATATATCTTTCATTTTTTTTCAAACTATCTATCAATTTGTTTATTAATATATCTATCAATCTATCTATCAATTTGTCTATCTATATATCTATTTAAATGTCTAATTTTTTTGTTTATCCTACTGTGTATCTTTCTATCTCTCTATCTTTTTGTCTATTTATTTTTCTATTTGTATATCTATCTATTTATCTATCTATTTGTCTAATTGTCTATCTATATATCTATCTATATGTTTATGTGTCTGTCTATCTTATCTTTCTATCTATCTACCTATCTATCAATCTGTCTATCTATTTATATTCTATTTGTCTATCTATTTGTTTATCTATCTATCTATCTATCTATCTATCTATATGTCTCTCTATCTGTCTGACTATCTATTGTACATATATTTGTCTATTTGTTATCTCTATTTATCTATATATCTATCTATCGATATATCTATGTATCTATCTATCTGTATGTCAATGTTTCTATCTATCTGTCTATTTGTCTATCTATCTATTTATCTATCTATCTTTTTGACTGTCTATCTATCCGTCTCACTATTTGTTTGTCTATCTTTCTATCTATATATCGATATGTCAATTTTTATATCTATCTATCAATATGTCAATCTATTTGTTTATCAATAATTCTATCAATCTATATATCAATCTATCTATCATTCTATCTATAAATCTATATATCAAACAATGTATCAATCTTTCTATCAAACAATATATTAATCTTTGTAACTATTTGTAAATCTATCTATTTTTATATCTATATATCTATCTATTGATCTTCTATCTATCTTTCTATATATATGTATATCTCTCTATCTATCTATCTGTCAATTGATATGTCTAACTATCTATCAATCCATCTATCTTTCTATTTATATTTTAATCTATCTATCAATCTGCCTATAAATCTATCTATCAATTTGTCTATCAATCTATCTATCAATCTGTCTATCATTTAATCTATCTATCTATTTTTCTATCTATCTGTCTATCTATATGTCTATCTATATATATATCTATCTATATATCTATCAATATATATGTCTGTTTGTCTATCTATGTATATGTCTGTCTTTCTATCTATCATCTATCTATTTTTCTTTCTTTCTTTCTACGTATATATATATATCTGTCTGTCTATCTGTCTATCTATCTATCTATCTATCTGTCTGTCTGTTTATTTGTAAGTCTATCAATCTATCTACTTGTCTATCTATTTGTTTGTATATATCTGTGTCACTCTTTCTAACTGTCTATCTATCTTTCTTTCTTTCTATCCTTTTGTCTATTTCTCTATCTATCTATCTATATCTTCATATCTATTTTTGTGTCTATCTATGTATCTATCTATTTATCTATCTGTATCTATATGTCCATCTATTTGTCTATCAATCTATTTGTCTATTTGTATGTCTATATGTCTATCTATCCGTGTATTTGTCTATCTGTCTATCTGTCTATCTATCAATCTATTTGTATATATTTTGAATGTCTATCTATCTATCAATCAATCTATCTATCTATCTATTTGTGAGTCTATCTGTGTGTCTATCGGTGTATATATCTTTCTATCTGTCTGTCTGTCAATAAGTCTATCTATATATCTATTTATCTATCTATCTCTCTATCAATTATATATCTATCTATTTTTTGTAAATTATTCTGCCTATATATTTTTCTATCTTTCTATATATCTATCTCCCGATATATTTGTCTATCTATCGATATAATAATCCTTCAATATTCTGTCTAATAATATAACTATCTATTTATCTATCTTTCTATCTACATGTCTATCTATCTGTCTATGTATAAATCTATCTTTATATCTATCTATCCTTCTATTTATCTTTCTATCTCTCTCTTAATCTGTCTATCTATCTGTTTATCTATCTATCTACTTATCTATTTATCTCAAAATCTATCTATCTATCTATATCTATATATGTATTTTTATCTAAGTGTATAACTATCTTTATATATTATCTTTCAATCTATATGTCTATCTATCTATTTGTCCATATGTCTATATTTCTATCTAGCTATGCATCTATCATTCTATCAATCAACATATCTATGTGTCTATCTATCTATCTATATATCTTTCTATCTGTCTACCTATCTATTTATCTATTTGTGTATCAATCTAACTAACTATCTATATATCTATCTGTGTATCTAACTCTCTATCTATCTGTCTTTCGATCAGTCTATCTAGTTATTTATCTATTTGTCTATCAATATATTTATCTATTTATTATTTGACTATCTATCTCTCTATCTCTCTATCTATCTATATATTTATCTATCTATCAATTTGTCTATCTATTTTTCTATTTATATATCTATCTATCTTTCTATATATATATATTTATACATATGTCTATCTATATATTGATATATCTATCTGTATATGTAAATGTCTCTCTATCTATCTATATATCTATCTATCTATCTATCTATCTTTCAATCTATTATTTATATATCTATGTATATATATCTCTTTTTTTATTTATCGGTCTATCTATATACCTATCTTTCTATTTCTCTATCTCAATCTATCTATCAATTTGTCTATAAATCTATCTACTTGTCTATCTTTCTGTTAATCTATATGTCTATCTATCTTTTAATCTACCTATATATATGTCTATCTATCAGTTTGTCTAAAACATAATAATCTATCTGTTTATCTATATATCTATATATCTATCTATCTAACAATCTATCAATCTATCAATTAATCAATCAATCTATCTGTTGGTCTGCCTACTTGACAACATTCTTGCTTGTCTATCTATCTAGCTGTTTATCTGTTTATCTATCTATTTGTATATCTCTTTCTTCATATATGTGTATATTTGTCTGTTGGTCTATCTATCTTTCTATCTATCTATTTTTTATCTTTGTATCTCTCTCTATTTATCTATCTTTCTGTCTTTTTATATATTTGTATGTCTATCTAATTTTATATATATATATATATATATATATATATATATATATATATATATATCTATATATATTTTTATTTATCTATCTCTCTATCTATTTGTCTATCCTTTGTCTATCAATCTAACAACCTACTTATCTATCTATTTATCAATCTATCTGTCTATCTATCGATCAATATATCTTTATATCTATTTGACTAACTATCTATCTTTCTATCTATCTGTAAATCTATCGATCTATATGTCTATCTATTTGTCATTCTATTTATCTATCATTCTATCTATTTATCTGTAAATCAAT
>JAREIK010000010.1:1025516-1063016 GCA_029783825.1 Sapria himalayana
GATAAATAAATTGATATATAGATAATATACAGATAGATACATAAATAGATAGAAAGATAAATAGATAGATAGATAGACAAATAAATAGAAAGATCGTAAGACAAAAACATATATAGATAAATAGACATATTGATAGAAAGATTGATAGACATATAGATAGATTGATTGATAGACAGTTTGATACACAGATTGATAGATAGATAATATGATTGATTCATAGATAAAAAGATATATAGAGAGTCTAATAGATAGACAAATAGACAAATAAATAGATAGAGAGGCAGATAGATAGATACATAGATAGATATATAGACAAATAGATAGATAGACAAATAGATAGATAGTCATAAATAAGAAAATATAGATGATAGAATGATTGATAGATAGATTGATTGATAAAGAGATAAATACACAGACACACAGACACACAGACACACAGACACACACAGACACACACATAGATTGAGACAAAAAATGATAGATAAATTAATAGATAGATAGATATATAGAAAACAAATAGATAGATAGATAGACAAACAGATAGACATACAAAAAGAAACATAGATAGATAGACAAATTGATAGATTGGTTCGTAGATAGATAGAAAGATTTATATATTAATTGATATATAGATTGATAGACAGATTTATAGATAGATTTATAGAGATAAAGATATATTGATTAATAGATAGATTAATAGATAGAAAGATATACAAAAAGATAGACAAAGAGATAGAGAGATGGATAGATGAATTTATAAAAAAACACACAGATATATAGATAAATAAATATACAGAAAGATAGATAGATAGAAAGATATATATATATATATATATAAACACACATATAGATAGAGAGATAGATAGATAAATATATAGATAGATAGACATATAGATAGTCAAATAAATAGATAGATAAATAGATAATAATATAGTTAGATAGATACATAGAAATATAGATAGATAGATACATAGATAGACATAATGATATACAGATTGACAAAATGATAGATAGACACATAGATACATAGATAGATAGATAGATACATAGACATTTAAATAAAAAAATAAATAGATAGATAGATAAATAGATAGACTGTTATATTGAAAAAAAGATAGATAGATATATAAAGATATATATATGTAGATAGATAGACAAATAAATAGAAAGATAGATAGACAAAAAAATAAATAAATAGATAGATAGATAGACATATAGACAAATAGAAAGACAAATACATAGATAGATAAATAGACAGACTGACTGATTGATTGATTGATAGACATATTGATAGAAAAATATATAAACAAATATTTAGACAAATAGATAGAAAGATAGACAAATAGATAGATAGATAAATCAACAAATTATTAGATAGATAGAAAGATTTATAGATCGACATATAGATATACATATTGATATACATTTAGATAGACAGATAGATAGAAGATAGATAAACAAATAGAAAGATAGTTTGTTAGACAAATAGATAAGAAAAAAATTAGATAGTTAAATAAATAGATTGATAGATAAATTTATAGATAACTTAATAGATAGATAAATCAATAGACAAATAGATAGATATATAGATCGAGATATTGAAATAAAGAAAGAAAGATATATATATATATACATATACACATAAATAGACAAGTAGATAGATAGATAAATAGATCGATCGTTAGACTAATAGATAGATAGATAGGTAGATAAATAGATAGCTAGTTATATAGATATCCATATAGACTGATAGCAAGATAAACAGATAGATAGTTAAATAGATAGACAAACAGATAAAAAGATAAATAGATAGTAAAATAGATAAAATGATATAAAGATAGACAGACTTGCAAGTATTCAGCCAGAGAGACAATCAAGTTGGTAGGCAGACATAAAGATAGACAAAAAAAATATACATATAAAATGATAGAAAAATAGACAAATAGAAAAATAGACAAATAGGCAAACAAATAAACATATAGACAAATAGATATATAGACAGACTGACTGATCGAATGATTGATAAATAGACAGACAGACAGATAGATAGATAACTAGATAGATAGATATACTAGATAATTTCATAGAGTGATTGATATACATATAGATAGAAAAATTGATAGATAAATAAACTGATAGATAGATAGACAAATAAAGAAAAAGAAAGATTGATAGATAGATACACATATTGATAAATAGAATGATATAAAATTGATAGATTGATTGATATACATATTAATAGACAGATTAATAGATATATTGATAGATAGATAAATAGACAGATTGATATACAGATTAATAGATAGATTAATAGATAGATAGATAGACAGACAGACTGATAGATAGATAGATGATAGATATTTAGATAGCCAAATTGATAGACTGATAGTTAAATAGATATATAAATATATTATTAGACTGATATATATCTAGATAGATAGATAGATAGGTAGATAAATTGACATATTGATAGACAGTCAGATATATATATATAAACTGATAAATAGACATATAGATAGACAAATAGATAGCCAAATAGATAGATTGATTAATTGATTGATAGAAATATAGATAGACAGATCGATATATAGATAGATGGATAGATAGATAGATAAATAGGTAGATAGACAGATATATATATATATATATATATATATATATAGGTAAATAAATAGAAAGATAGATATACATATAGAATGAAAGCTAGATAGACAGAAAGATAGATAGATAAGTAGTTAGATAGACAGATAGATAGGTAGGTAGGTAAATAGATAGATAGTTATATAGATAGATATATAGATAAATAGATAGACAAGTTGATAAATAAATAGATAGACAGATTTATAAACAATTAGATCGATTTATAGATAGACCGATAGATATACTATTAGATAGAAAGATATATAGATTGATATATAGATAGATACATAGACAATTAGTTAGACATACAGATATACTGATATTTAGATAGATAGATAAATAAATAAATAAATAAATAAAATGATAGATAGACAAATATATAGATAGACTGACAGAAAGCTAGACAGACAGACATGCAAGCTATTAGGCAGGTAGACAATCATGCATGTATGCAGATAGATAAACAAACCAACCAACAAATAGAAACATAGAATGATAGACAATCATACAATCTAACAAAAGATAGACAAATAGATAGATAGATAAGTTGATAGATAGGCAGATATAAAAATAGATATATAAATAGATAGATAGATAGTTTGATATGAGATTGATAGACAAATAGATATAAAAATTGATAGACTAATAGATAGATAAATAGATAGATAGAAAAATAGATAGACATATAGATAAAAAGATAGAGAGATAGATATATAAATAGATAGACAGTTTGATAGATAGAATAATAGATAGATTTATAGATATATTTTTAGTTAGATTCTTACAAAGTTTAATAGGTCTATTGATAGATAGTCAAGTATATAGACATATAGATAGACTAATAGATAGATAGATTGACTGATAGATAAATTAATAAATATATATATAGATAAATAGATATACAGATATATTGATAGAAATTAGATAGACATATATGCAGACATATAGATAGAAAAATATACAATAAAACAAATAGATAGATAGACAGATAGACAGATAGGAAAGTAGTCAAATATGCATACAATTATGCAGGTAGGTAGACATATAGATAGAAAAATAAACAAATCGACACATAAAATGATAGTAAAATAGACAATCAAACAAACATAAAGACAAATAGATAGTTTGACAGAGATACATATAGATAGACAGACAGATATATAGATAGATAGATTGATTGATAGACACATAGATAGATAGAAAGATAAATAGATAGATAGTTTGATAGAGAGATAGATAGATAGATAGATAGACAAATTGAAAGAAATACACATAGTTAGATAGATAAATAGATAAAGAGAAAATTAATTAATAGATAGATAGATTGATTAATAAAATGATAGAAAAATTGATAGATAGATTGAGAGACATATTGATAGATAAATTGAAAGATAGATTTATAGAGAGATTGATAGACAGATAGATAGACAGACATATATATATATATATATAAACAAATTATTAGACTGATATATAGATAGATAGATTGATAGATAGACATATAGATAGATAGTTAGATAGATAGATAATAGATAAATATACAGATAGAAAGAAATAAAGATAGATTGAATGATAAATTGACATATAGATAGATAGATTGAATGATAAATTGACATATAGATAGATAGATTAATAGACAGATTGAATGATAGATAGATAGACAGAAATATAGATAGACAGATAGACATATAGATAGATACACACACACACACACAGATAGATAGATAGATAGATAGATACACATATATATAGATAGATATACAAATAGATATACAAATAGATAGAAAGATAGTTATATAAATTGATTGATAGATATATAGATAGATGATTAGATAGATAGATAGATTGTTGATAGATAGATAGACAGATAGATAGGTAGTTATATAGATAGATATATAGATAGATAAATAGATAGATAAATAAATAGACAAGTAAATAAATAATTAGATAGATATATAAATAAACATATAGACACATAAATAGATAGACAGATAGATAAAAAGATATATAGATAAATGGAAAGATATCTAGACATATATAGATAGATAGTTGGACAAGTAGATCGATAGATAATTAGATAGATAGACTAAAGGATAGACAAATAGATAGCCAAAAAATAAATAAATAGATATATAAATAGTCACATACATAAACAGATAGAAAGATATATAGATAATTAGTTTTACAAATAGACTGTAAAACAGATAGATCACTATAATAAAAATTCCAAATAGCTAGGAAAAAATCCCTAGCTAAATGGGTTTTCTCCGTCAATAAAATATAATAACCATTGATTTATGCTGGAAGTTTTCTCAAGTTAAAGTGCTTGTGGTAAAATTTTAATGAGGGAAAAATTCCTTAGCAAAATCTTAACGACAAAAAATTCCCTAGCTAAATTTATTTTCCCAAGCTAATTTTTATCATAATTTTTTTTTACAAAAAAGTTAATTACATATTTTAAAAATCTTATTTTAAACTGAAAAAAACATAACGTATAAAACATTATTTATAATTTTTAAAAAATAAAAACAATTAATAAATTATTTTGATAGAATATGCAACATAGTTAAAACAAAAACATAATAAAATTTTATTACATATTCCTCTTCATCAATGTATCTAACGATAGTGTATAAATTATAATATGTTCGAGAAATTTACATTGCTTTCTCTCCCCCATATCTCCTGATCACCATCATTCTATTGCGTCAAAGCTGTCCTAGTCGCGTGACATCATGTTTAGTGAAAAATCTATTCACTTCTATAAGCTTCGTATGGAGAACATTGTGGTACCATATTTGTACGAAAATTAAACCAATTAATCAAATCAGCATAAATAAATAAAAAAGGTTTTGTATTGATAAATATATACTAATGTAGTATATATGTACATATATTCTACAGAAAAAAAGATTTTATTCTGTAAAATTATGCAATACAACTTATACCTTATGTATAATAATATAGTATATATGTACACACACACACATATATATATATATATATATATATACATATGTGTGTGTGTGTGTACATACATACATCAGCATATATGCATAGTTACATATACAAAAAAATATATATACCATATTATATATGATGTATATATAATTTGTTTTGATAATCTATTTGTTTAACCAAATATTTTTTTTAATATTTTCATTTAAGTGCATGAAAGAAAATATTAAAAGGCTGAGGATGCAGTAGTAGTACAATAATGGAGCTCCTGCTGACCGGTCAGTGGGTCGAAATTTTTGGAGCAGTGCCCGACCTGTGTGATGATCCTACCCTCTCTAGTTAATTGAATTGAGAATGTTTTAATATAAAATATTTTGTATTTTATTTTGTTGGGTTATAGTATTCATGATCTAGAACTATTCATCATCTCTCTCTTTCTCTCTCTGTGTGATTTATCATGACCATTTTTACACTGCACATACTGTAAGACTTCTGATTTGATTTAATCTGTAATGCATAAGCATTTTCTGGTGGATGTAGCTTGTCGTACTGAGCGACTAGTGAACCACGTTATTTCTCATTTCTATTTTCATTTTTGTTTCTGCTTTGGTTGGTTTTGTAGTTCTTTCTTCTTCTATATCTTAAAATCACAACTATGGAACTACAATTTCTCAATAATATAAATGCACATAAATACAAAAGTATATTTGACTATGTATAAATATTCTATAGAAAACTCTTGGTATTAGAATGCTTCATTTCTTTTATACTATATCTATTATTACGCAATTCACCATAGTTTATATAGTTCAATTATTTTCAAAACATTATAAATGGAATTATTTGGAACAATAAGCATAAAAACTCAATCTCATTATTTCTCCAACTTAGAAAATCATAGAATGACTAATGTATGAAACATGGAGCAATACTACACAAGCTTATGTATGGGAGTAATGCCCATCCCAAATTGAGCACAATGAAGAATAATACTCTTTCTTACATCACTCGGAAAAAAATAGAAAAAAAAGTCAATTTATCAAAAGTAACCTATACCCGTGCTATCGCCAGGGAAGATTCCCTTACAACCCTAGCAAATAGACAGCTTAGCTAGATTGATGACCAAAAAAACTTTAACAAAAACTAGGAGCTCCCTAACCATAACATCAGATTCATCACTAACGAGATCACCAGAAACCAATACATCAGTTATCATAAAATCATAGTGCAAAGGAGGAATGGAATTAGGCACCTCTGAAATGTTAGAAATTGCACATTTAGTAATGATATATTATTCTCTGCTTGATAGAGCTACCTTTAACTTGCATATCTAGAAACATTTATAAAATGCAGCATCCTTTGAGGAATCCATTCAATAATTGAAAAAGAAAACAAGAAGACAATAAAATGAAGATTCAAATAAGCATCCAAAGCTTAAGGAAAAGCACCATTCTTGCTACACTAAGGAAAAAACTTACTTTTGTTTATTTTTTGCAACAATATCAGTGGCACAATTGGTTTCTTTTCAAATATGAACCATAAAAATTATACAAACAATCAAAACAAAATTGAATATTACAAGTCCAGACCCTAGCATGCAATACCAGAATCTTATAAAAAATAGCTTGCATTAGTTGCATACAGCTTGAATATTTTAAAAAATAAACAATCAAAGCCAAGCATGTAGTACCAAAATCATTTTAAAAATAGCTTGCATACAGCTTACATCTTTTAAAAAACAAACAATCAGAGCATAGCATGCAAGACCAGAATCTTGATGGTGGCCAACTACATCACCAAAGCAATGCATGTGATCCACTGAACATTTAGTGCTCTACAAAAATTGCATTCTCTATTTATAAAAGAAGTTTATAATATTTCAATTCACAACATTATAGCACGCTAAATTGAAATAAAAAAGAATTAATAACATGATTAAGAATATTGATTTGTCGTCCCTTTAAGGCAGATGATTGTTCCAATCTCCATACTTCAAAATGCAGTTGCAACAAAACAACAAAAACAAAAAGCCAACAAGAAGTGGAAGACATGTTGAGTGGAAAGGAAAAGGCATCACGAAGACGAAGACCAATGTGAGGTGGAAATCCTACACAAATAAGCTTTTGGATCAAGTTAGGTCATTAGGAGTAACCCTATATTTGAACCATGGAACCAATGACTGACCAAATAGCATTCCGATTTGCTTCTCTAAAATTAAAGACTAGCAATGATATAAAGATAAAACATACAATTCATGATAATTTTATGCAAAACTTTTTAAAATGAAAGTTTAATGCAATTTTAATCACACAAAATACTAATGTACCAAAGCAATACTAGTGTCATACCAAAATACCAGCACTATATTGTGCCAACTGATGTGGACACTACAGACATGGATCACTATTTGGTTCAAGATTATAAGAA
This sequence comes from Sapria himalayana, assembly GCA_029783825.1. NCBI lineage: Eukaryota > Viridiplantae > Streptophyta > Magnoliopsida > Malpighiales > Rafflesiaceae > Sapria > Sapria himalayana. Next base: position 1,033,542 of record JAREIK010000010.1, read on the forward strand.
TCACATTATCGCACATTGAATGGCCACACTATGGCCAAAATCTTCATGAAACAGCAAAGTAATGTTATTTTCCACATCAATAATAAATTGGAACTATCTTTGTCACTACCAAATATTTATATATATTGTCTGTTGTCAGCATCACCGGTTAAAGGTCCACAACAATCCACATAGCTTAACACCACTATTAACATTTATGCTGCATAAATCAGGTGGTTGTGTGATATGAGCTATGTGACAGTGTGCATAGTGGATGCATGTGTGGAAAGGTAGTGGGAAATTATATGCATGTAGTGTGCCATCCTTTTTGAGGTAGTGTGGATAGTGAATGCATGTAGTTTGTTATGGTAGTCTACAAAATAAATATAGTGCTGAAAAATTAACAAAAAATTAATAAAAAATGATTAGTGTGTGGGTTATATTTTGTCTGATAGATATTTTGGTTGCACGAATTTGTGTGAAAAAGTCCCTAGCTAATGTTTATCAAGATATATACCATTTCTATAACCTAACTTCAACACATAGCAAAATTTATCAATAGAATTTAATCTATTCAGAAATTTTATTGTTAATCCATTGATAATTATTTGTTGGATCTAGTGATAATCAAAATAGTTTAATCTTATCATTTAAAAAATACCATATGGTAACCCATTATTAAATCAATTGGGAAACTCCAAATTGAAATTTTGATGGTATTATGTCCGTAGTTATTAATGGATTCAATCTATTGATAAAATTTGATTGGTAAAATATTTTTTTGGTAATAATAATAAAACACATAGTTATATATAGTCATCATACACTATTATACATATAGTTATAAATTTAGTTACATATAATTATACATAGTAATATATAGTTATAAATATAGTTTTAAAGAGTTATATATAGTTTATGTTGTTATCCATTTATTTATAAAAATAGAATTGGTAAAACATGTAGTTTTATATAGCTTTAAATATATTTATTATGCATATAATTATATATAAAGTTTTTATAGTTGTACATATAATAAAATACAAATATATATAGTTATATGTTATTATACATATAGTATATATAGTTATACATAGTTATATATAGTTAAACATATAGTTATATATAGATATATTCATACAAGTAGTTATAAGTAGTTATAGATTAATGTATACAAAGTTATAAACAAATATATAGACTGACATATATCTATACATAGTTACAAATATAGTTATATTTAATTATATAAAGTTTTATATAGTTATACAAATATTTATAAATAGTTATACACATATAATTAAACATAATGTTGTATGTTGTTATACATTTAATTATAAATATAGTTACATGTGGTTATACATATTGTTACACATAGAGTTATACTTATATTTATACATGTAGGTACATATATTTTTTCATATAATTTTATATATTTATACATATAGGTATGTATATGTATAGATATAGTTAAATACATTTTTATATACTAATATATAAAAATATATATTAAATATATGTTGTAAATAATATATTTAAATATAGTTATGTATACTATTTTTATAGTTATACATATAGTAAAAGATAATTATTTATAGTTATATGTTCTTATACCTCTAGTATATTTAGTTATAAATATAGTTATATTTAATTATATTTAATTATACATATAGTTATACATATGTATGTAGTTTAAGATGAGTTATATATAACATTTTTTTAGTTATACATATCATAAAATACAATTATATATAGTTATATATTATTATACATATAGTATATTTTGTTAGGAATATAGTTATATAGAATTATACTTATAGTTATAAATTATTATATAGTTAAAAAAATAGTTATATATAGTTATAATTATAGTTATAAAAATAGTTTACATAGTTACAAATATAGTTACATATAGTTATAAAAAGTTTTATATAATTATACAAATAATAATAAATAGTTATAGATATATAGTTAAACATATAGTTATTTATATGTTATAAATTTTATTTATAATTATAGTTACATGTGTGATTGTCCAAATAGCTATACATTTTTATTATTTTTTTTGTAACTATTTCAGTGACAAAATTGGTTTCTTTTCAAATATGAACCATCAAAATTAAACAAACAATTAAGACAAAATTGAATATTACAAGTCCATTTATCCAATTGTTACCTAGATTTAGTTCCATTTCAAAAAACATCGATAAATTGGATTATTTAGACATATCCGTATACATCTCCATATTTAACATGTATTTCGTATGTTCAATACATATAAGAAATGCTTATTATATAAGAGTGTAATAATAGACTTTGAACTATATATTATGTCGAGCTTGATAAATATTGTTGTGATTTTATTTGTTATCTAATTGAGTTATGGTTTTATTTAATTTGTTTTAACACAACAATTTTAAAAAAGAAAGCCTACTTTTTTAAAAAATAATTTATTAATCCATAAATAACAAAAAAAAATTACTTCTTATTTTCCTATTGATTGAAATAAGACCAATGATGTTTGAATTGTTTTTTTGTAGGATAGAAATTCAAAAAACACATTATATTTGATTTGTTACTTGAAAACACTTTTAACTTATATAGGATTGTTTTTAGATGATAGAGAGTAATATTTTTTGTGCTTCAATATATTTAATATAATTTGAAGTGATAGTGAAAATTTGATAAATAATATTTTTTAGAAAATAGTTAATTTAGAGAGCACATATTAATGCTGGGGTCTTTTTCATATTTCAAGAAAAAAAAACATCAAGATCTTCCACCATATGCAATTGGGTTTAATTTCATTATCAAATATTGAATGTTAATGTCTATTGTAAATTATGTGAATAATGGTATATTATGTTAGTTTTCAAACAATTTTATTTTCACAAATCACATATAATTTGTGAACCTTAAATGATATACCATTCTAAAGGTTCTAAAAAATATGTTTGAACACATGTTCAAGAATATTGTGGGAGACTTGCAATTGTGTTTAATATGTTCATACATTATTGAATGTGATTGTATTCATTTTTATTATGTGGAATATGGTAAATTAAGATATTTTTCATGCCACAACATTTCGACAAAGCCTATATATTTTATGAATTGTATAGCATATTATTTATTCTCGTTATATACATGACATGTCAACATTTCAAGAATTTTTAAAGAGAAAAAATGAATTAAAAAATAAGAGGGACACTTTCTCTCTAAAAAAACATTATATTATTGATGATAGTGTAACTGCCATGCTAATTACCTTCAAACTGAACATTGAAATGTGATCAAACACTATAATCCAGATGAGAATCAAAAATAAATACCAACTAGAAAGAGTGATAATGTAGGAATAAGGTATTAAAAAATTATAGAATCAATATAAAATAAATAATCCCTAGTTGACAGGTAGAGAAGAAGCCTACTGAGAAGCTTCCAAAGGACTCGTCTACGTCATCAATCGATAAGAAGAAGAAGCATATGAAAAATATAAACCAACACAATTTATAGTTGGAAGATGAGAAATATAAGCCAACCTCAAAGCATATACTTCTTCACGATGATGGCGGATGAAGATGATGGACAATAACGGTGGATGATGATGGAGGATGACAATTATGACAATGGTGATGGATGATGATGGTGGAGAATGATGATGAATGGTGAATTTTTCCTACACCATTACTACAATCGAATGGGTGCTCATGCTCTCGGCTGGGGAGTGCAAACATTGTGTTTTTTAATGTATTTCACCCATAATAGGATATGGGCTTGTGAAAGGTTTGAATATATACCATTATAAATTTTATATCAAAATTTTGATTATGTTTTATAATTTATTTCTAAATTGTATATCAAATTTTATATATTTACCAATTTATGTATTTATGTATTTGTGTATTTATATATTTATATATTTTTGTATTTATATATTTATATATGTATATATTTATACATTTAGATAAGTATATGTATACACACACACACACACACACACACACACACACACACACACACACACACACACACACACACACACACATATATATATATATATATATATATATATATATATATATTCACACACACACACACATTCACATAATTACATATATTGACATATTTACATATATTCACATATTCATATATTTACATATTTTCATATTTACATATTTACATATTTACATATTTACATTTTTTGATATAATTTATAATTTATAAAATTCTAAAAATTATTTAAAGTGAGATGATAATTAAAAAAAGTTATATTTATTATTTTAATAAAAATGGAGTATTAAAAGCTAATACTAAAAATCGTACTCTATTATTTAATTCTTATAAATTTCAGTAGGGTCAAAAAATAAAATTTGATTCAAATTAACTTAGTGTCAAATTGGTAGTAATTTTCAAAAGTGTTTATAGGGCTAAAATAAATATAAGTTTTTTTATGAGCAAAAAATATCTAGTAATATTTAAATAACTTTGTTGAAACCCAAAAAAAAACACTTGAAGTGGTCTTTTATTAATCACATTGAGATATTTATTTTTAAAATCATCAATTTTTTTTTGATATAATTAAAACATCTATGTATTAATCTTTAAATATCAATTTATTTTCTTTTGAATTTTATGAAAATATTAAAATTTTTTTTATAATTCAAAATTTTCAAATTTTTCCGTAATTATTTTTTTAAAAGACTCTTATAAGCATAAATATTTATATATATATTTACTTTAAATAATGTAAATATTTACTTGTTTATTTGTTAATTTAGATATTTTTATAAATTTTTTTATTTAATCATGCAAATATTTATTTTCGCCTTTATTAGTAGTATTTTTTATTTATGTTTATTTATTAAAAAAATATCTTAAAAAATATTATAATTATATAATAAATTATTTAATGTTTTTTAATACTAATATTAAAATAACATAATTAAATATTTCAAAAAAAATATTTTGTATAATTTTTTAAATATTTTATAATCAAAAAAAGTTATTTTAGTTTTTATTAATATACATTTTTATTATTATTTATAGATTTTTATAATTTATTTATTTATAATATCCTATTTTTATAATTTATAAGAAGAATGTGTCTTTCAAGGAACACTCAACAATAGACCATGACATACCTTTAATATACAAAATTATATAAATTATTAAAACAAATAATATATAAAAAAAAAATTAAATCATTTAAGATTAGTGACAGAAATTATCACTAGCACAAATAGCTAGGGAAAAATCCCAAGCTAAATGCATATATATTGAGAAACTAAACATTTAAGGAATAATTGCTTGCAATTATATATAAAATTTTTAAAATTCAGATAATTATTTAGTGATGAATTTTGTCTCATTGTAATTAATTAGGAAAAATTCATTTCTAAATCCATTGCTAAAAGTCCTACTTTTCTTTGTGTGAAAATCTGACAATATTAGTGACAAAAAATTTTAATTCAATGTAAAATTAAAATTATCTTGATATTCGCTAGCTAATCCCTAGATAATTCCTAGCTAATTAGCTAGGAATGTTTCCCTAGCTAAATTTCTTTAGTTAAATAGACATTTTCTTATAGTAGATTGAGAGACAGACATGTAGGCAAGCTGTTAATCAGGGAAATAATTAGGCAGGTATGCAAACAGATAGATAAACAAACAAACAATTAGACTCATGGAATGATAGATAATTATACAAACTAACAAACATACATAAAAATAGATAGATAGAAAGATAGACATACAGACAAACAAATGGATAGGCAGATAGACAAATAGATAGATAAATTGAAAGAAAAAATAGATAGATATATATAGATAGATAGATAGAGAGATAGATAAATAAAGAGACAGATTGATAGGCAGAATGATAGATAGATTGATAGACATATTGACAAACAAATTTATAGATCGATTGATATATAGAATGATAGACATTTTGATAGACAAATAAATAGATAGATAGACTAATTAATAGATAGAACGTTAGATATATAGATAGATAGAGAAATGGATAGACAGATAGATAAATAAATAGATAGACATATAGATATGTAGTTAGAAAGATATAGATATAGATAGATAGATATATATATATATATATATATACACAGATAGATACAGTGATAGATAGACAAATAAATAACAAAATATTTAGACAGATAGATAAATAAATAGATAGACATATAGATATGTAGTTAGAAAGATATAGATATAGATAGATAGATATATATATATATACACAGATAGATACAGTGATAGATAGACAAATAAATAACAAAATATTTAGACAGATATATAGATAGATAGATAGCCAAGTAGATAGATAGATTGATAAACAATTAAATAAAAAATAGACAGATAGATTGATATAGAGACAAGCAGATAGATAGATAGATAGACATATAGGTAAAAAATTGATACATAGATAGATATACAGATAGATAGATAGATAGACAAATAAATAGGTAGTTAGATAGTCAGATAGATATATAGAAAAAATTTATAGATAGATAGATAGAAAGATAGACAAGTAGATAAATAGATTGATAGATAGAAAGATAAACATATAGATATATATATAAATAGATAGATAGATATAGAGATCGAAAGGCATATTGATTAAAAGATATATAGACCAAAATATAGACAGATAGATATACAAGTAGATAGATAGATAGATAGATAGACTGATAGAAAGACAAATAGAGAAACAAATTGATAGATATACAAATAAATAGATAGACAAATAGACAGATAGATAGATAGACATATAGATAAATATACAAATAGATTGTAAAATAGATAGATAGGTAGATAGATAGATAGACAAGCAAGCAGTCAAGTAGGTAGACAATAATGTAGGCATATAGATAGATAGACAAACAAACAAATAGACACATAATGAAAAAAAACATACAAACAGACAAACAGATAGACAAATAGAGAGATAGATAGATAGGCAGATACATAGAGAGATAAAAAGACAAATAGATATATAGATAGATAGATAGAATGATAGATAGATTGATAGACATGTAGATAAACAAATTGATAGACAACTTGATAGATATATAAATATATAGATAGATAGATATATATATATATAGAGAGATATATATATAGATAAATAGAGAGATAGATTAATTGATTGATAGATAGGTTGATAGATAGATTGATAGACATATTGACTAATAGTTTGATAGACATTTTGGTAGACATATAAAGACAGATAAATAGATAGATAAATAAATTGACAGATAGATAGAGAGATAGATAGACAAATAGATAGATAGATATATATATAAACATTTATTATTAGACTGATATATAGATAACTAGATAGATAGACTTATAGATAGATAAATAGATAAAGATATATATAGATAGATAGATAGAAATAATATCTATAGATAGACAGATATTTAAACAAATAGTAGTAAACAGATATCCAAAAAGATAGACTAACAGAAATATATATATATACAATGTTAGATAGATTTATAGATAGTTAGATAGACAGATAGATAGACATATAGATAGATAGATAGATAGATTAATAGATTAAAAAATAGTTAGATATATATACATAAATATAGATAGATAGATTGGCAGTTAGATAAAAAATTAAAAGACAAAAAGATAGATACAAAGATAGATAGATAGATCGATAGACCGATGGAGAGACAAACAGAAAGAGTGATAGATGATAGTTAGATAGATAGACATATAGATAGAAATAGATAGATAGATAGATCGATCGATAGATCGATCGATAGATCGATAGATAGATTGATAGATAATTAGAAAAATAGAAAGATAGATTGATAGAAAGATTGATAGATAGATTGAAAAATTGATAGATAGACAAACATATAGAGTGACATATATATTAATAGATAGATGATATTTAGATAGAAAGACAAATAGATAGATAGATTGATTGATTAATAGATACACAGATTGAAATAAAAAGTGATAAATAGATTGATATACATTTTGTTATACAAATTCATAGATAGATAGATTGATAGATTCATTGATTGATAAATAGAGAGAGAGACAAACATATAAATATTTAGATAGATTCATAGAAAGATAGATAGATCGAAAAATTATTAGATAAATATATTAATGGATAAATAAATAGATACATAGACATATAGATAGATAGTTATATAGAGAATATTTTTAGTCAAATAGATAGGAAGAAAAAAAGACAGATAGATAGATATATAGATAGATAGAAAGAGAGATAGATAGAAAGATAGATAGATAAATAGATAGAAAGATAGATATATAGTTAGAAAAATAGATAGATAGATAGATAGATATATAGGCATATAGTTAGACAGATAGAAAACATATAAATAGATAATAAATTATTATACTGATATATAGATAGATAGATAGATATAGATATAGATAGATAGATAGATAAATAGATAGATAGATAGATAGATACACAAATAGATAGATAGATAGATAGAACGATATATATTTAGATAGATAAATAGAGAGATATACAGATATATAGATTGATTGATTGATAAATAGATAGATGACATATAGATAGATAGATAGTTAGACAAATAGATAGACAGATTGTTAGATAGATTGTTAGACAAATAAATAGAAAGATAGATCAATAGATATATAAATAGATTATTAGACTGATATATAGATAGATAGATAAATAGATAGGTAGGTTAATATAGATGTAGATAGAGAGATATATAGAAAAATAGATAGAAAAATTAATAGATAGATAGATAGATATATAGATTGATATACATAAAAAAAGATTTATAGATAGATAGAAAAAATATGCAAATATATCGATAGATAGATAAAATGAGAGATACTCATATTGATAGATAAATAGATAGATTGTCAAATAAATAGACAAATAGATTGAAAGATAGATATACTTATAGTATACTGTCAGATAGACCAATTGATAGGTAGATTGATAGATAGACAAGTAGATAGATAGATAGAATAATAGATAAACATTTAAAATAATATATAGATAGATAGATAGATAGATAGAAAGATAGACACATAGATAGAAAGCTATATAGAGAGATTGATAGACAGATAGAAGAGTAGATAGATTGATAGATAGATAGACTAATAGATAGACAGTTAGATAAATATATAGATCATTAGGTAGATAGATAGATAGACAGATAGATAATATACAAACAAAAAGATAGATAGATAGATAGATCAATCGAATGATATTCAAATTGATACTAAAATAGATATAAAGATAGATTGACAGACAGACTAATAGGTAAGTAGTCAAGCAGGTAGACAATCTAGTAGGTAGGCAGAAAAATCACTAGACAAACATACAAATAGACAGATAGAATGAAAGACTAACAATCAAACAAATACGCAAAAAGACAGAATCACAAATAGACAGACGGATAAACAGGCAAATAGATTTGTAGATAGACAAATAGACAAATAGATAGATAGATAGTTTGATAAATAAATAGATAGACAGATAGATAGACAAATTGATAAAAAAATAGATAGATATATAGATAGATAGGCAGTAAGATAGATAGATAATAGATAGATAGCTAGAAAAATAGATAGATAGCTAGAAAAATAGATAGATATATAGATAAATAGATAGACAAATTAATATATAGAATGATAGAAAGAATGAAAGACAGATTGATAGACATACAAACATACAGATTAATAAATATACTGATAGATAGATTGTTAGACATATTGATAGACAAATAGATAGATAGAGAGATAGATATAGAGATAGATAGATATATAGAGATATGGAAAAGAGTAAGATAGATAGATATTTAAATAGATTATTAAGTAGATATTTATATATACATAAATAGATAGATTGATTGATAAATAGATAGACATATAGATAGATAGATAGGTAGATAGTATGATCGATAGATAGATAAAGAGAGAGAGAGAGAGAGATATATATATATACAAATAAAAGACTAAAAGATTGATATATAGATAGATAGATAGATAGGCAGATATAATTAGATAGATAACCAAAAAGAAAGACAAAACTCTAGAAATATTGATAGATAGATAGATAGGTAGAAAGATAAATAGACAAATAAATAGTCATATAGATATACATATATATAGACATATAGATAGATAGATATATAAACAAATTGATAGATAAATAGCTAGATATATAAACAAATATATAAATAGATAGATATACATATTTATAGACAAAAAGATAGAAAGATTGTTAGAAAGATTCATAAGTAGTTATATAGACAGATTGATAGACAGATAGATAGATAAATAGATAGATAGATAAATAGATAGATAGATAAATAGGTAGATAGATAGATAGATAAAAGAAAAATAGACAAATAGACAAATAGAAATATAGATACTAGTCTAATAGATAGATAGATATATAGACAGATAGATAGACAAAAAAATAGAAATATACATATATAGAAAGATAGATAAATAGAAAAATAAATAGATTGATAGATAGATTGAGAAATAAATAGAAAGAAAGAAAGATGGATGGATAAATAAATAAAAAGATAGATGGATAGATAGATTGATTGATTGATAGAAAGATTGATTGATATATTGATAGATAGAACGATAGAGTGATTGATAGACAAACAAAGAAATAAACATATAGTTAGTTAAATAAATTGATATGAAGATAAATAGACAGATTGATAAATAGATAAATTAATTGATTAACAAATAGATAGATAAGACAAATAGATTTTTGGAAAGATAGATAGACAAATAGACAGATAGATTGATTGATACACAATAGGTTGATAGTCAAAATTATAAATAGGTTGATAGAGAGAGAGAGATAGATAAATAGATAGCTAGATAGATAGAAAAACAAATAGATAGAAAGATAAAATAATTATTGATAGATATTTTGACAGTTAGATTAATAGATAGATTGATAGAAAGCTGGATGATTGACTTATAGTCAGAGATAGATATATTGAAATATTGATTGATTTTTAAATAGATTGATTGATTGATAGATTAATAGAAAGATAGATTGATTGATAGATAGACGAATAGATACATAGATCAATAGATAGAAACTTAGAGGGATAAAAAAATAAAGAAATTTAATAGAAAGAAAAGATTGGTAAATAGAAAGACACACATATAGATAGAGAGATAAATAGAAAGATAGACATACACATAGATAGATAGATAGATTGATTGATATAAATATATCGATAGATACTTATATAAATAGATAGATTATAAATAAATAATCAAATATATAGATAGATTGAAAGATATACATATAGATAGATAAATAGACAGATAAACATACATAAAAAGATAGAGATATATAGATAGATAGATTGATATAAAGATAGATAGATAGATAGATAGACATATAGATAGATAGAAATATAGATTGATAGAAGAAAGATAGTTCGATAGATAGATAGATAGATTGATTGATTAACAGATAGATTGATAGACAGATAGATTAATAGACAGACAGATAGAAAATTAGATAGATAGATAGACATACATACAAATAGATAAACAAACTCATAGATAGAAAAATAGAAAAATAGATAGAGATATAGACAAATAGATTGATAGACATACATATAGACAGAAAGATAGTTAGTCGGTCAGTTAAGTAGGTTGTCAGATAATCAAGCATGCAGACACATAGACAATTAGATAGAAAGACAAGCAAATAGATAGTTAGACAAATAGATAGACAAATAAACATATAGACATACAAAACAATAGGCATACAAACAAACTCAGAAAGATTATATATAAGTAGTTATATAGTCAGTTTGATAAATAGATTAATATACAGATTGATAAATAGATAGATAAACATATTGATAGATAAATATATAGATTTATATATATATATATATATATATATATATACACACACACACACTAATATATATATAGATTGAAGGACAAATAGATAAACATATAAATAGATAGATAAATCAAAAGATAGATAGATAGATAGATAGATATATATATATATATATATATAGACAAATAGAAATTTAAATAGATAGATATAATGATATATACACATATAGATAGACAGCTAGATAGAAAATAACTAGATATATTGATAGAAAGAATGATTAGCCGACTGATATAGAGATTGACAGATAGATTAATAAACAGAAAGACAGATACATAGATAGATAGATAGATAGATAGAGAGATATATAGACATATTGATAGACAGATATATAAATAGAAAGACAGATAGATAAATAGATAAATTAATAGACAGATAAATCATAAGATAGATAAATAGACAATTAAAAAGATAAATAGATAGATAGATATATATATATATATATAAATGAATAAATAGATAAGAATGATAGATAGATAATTTGATATAAAAAATGATAGATAGAATGATGGAGAAATTGATAAAAAAATTAATAGATAGATTGATAGACAGATAGATAGAAAGATAGATATATTAATATATAGATAGATAGATATATACATAGATAATTTGATAGACAGATAAATAGACAGATAAATGAACAAATAGATTGGCAGAAAGATAGATAAACATATAGATATATATACAGATATATAGATAGATAGACAAAAAGATTAGCAAATAGGTAGAATGATAGATAGATAAAGAGATTGATTGATAATTATATTGATAGACAGATATATATATATATATATATATATATATATATATATATATATAGAAAAATAGAATGATTAATTTATAGTCAAATAGATAGAGAGATAGATAGATAGACATATCGATAAATAGAAAGACACAAATAAAGAGATAGGTATTCAGATAGATAAATTTATTGATTAATAGACATATATATAAACAAATAGATAGATAGATAGATATATATATATATATATATATATATATATATATATATATATATATATATATATAGACAGATATATAGACATATAGATAGATAAATAAATAGACAAATAGATAATCAAATAGAAAGATAGACAAATAGATAAATAGATAGATAGCTAGATAGAAAGATAGACAGATAAATAGACATGTAGATATACAAATAGATAGACAAATAGATAGATAGATAGATATACATATAGATAGATAGATAGATAGATAGGCAAATAGATTGATGGATAGAGTGACTAATAGATAGACATATATATGGATAGATAGATAGATAGACAAATAGAAAGAAAATAAATAGATAGATAGATAAATAGCTAGATAGTTAGAAAGGTAGATAAACTGATAGACAGATAGGCAAATCGATAGTTAGATAGAAAGATTGAAAAACATAGAATTAAATAGATAGATAGTTAGATAGATAAATATATCTATTGATAGACATACAATCAGTTAGTCAATTAGTAAGGCAAGTAAACAGTCTGGTAGGAATCAAGATACACATACAAATAAACAAATACACTGACAAATAGACAGAAAGATAGATAAAAAATAGATAGATATATGTGTAAATAAACAGACAGACAAACATAAAGACAGATTGTAGATAGGTAGATATATAGACAGTTTGATAAATATATTAATAGATAGATTCATAGATTGATAGAAAAATAGAAGGACAAATAGATTGATAGATAAACAGATAGATAAATAAATAGCTAGATAAATTTATAGAAAGAATGATATACAAATTGATAGAAAGATAGATATATAGATAGATAAATAGATGGACATATAGATAGAAATATAGATAGATAGAAGGATAGAAAGACATGCAAGTAGATAAAAAAATAGATAGATAAATAGATCGATAGATTGATATACAGATTGATACATAGATAGATTAAGAGGTAGATAGATATATATAATGATTAATTAATAGATAGATAGATTGATTGATTGATAGAAAGACATATTGATAGACAGATATATAGATAGACAGATAGACAAACAGATAGATAGATAGATAGATAGACAGATTGATAGACAAATAGATAGATTGATTGATAGATTTATACATGATAGATATATAGATAGATAAATTGATTATTTGATTGATAGCTAGATAGATAGATAAACAGATAATAGATAGATAAATAGATAGATAGATAGATAGATACACACACACACGCACATCGATAGCTAGATAGACAGATAGAAAAATAGACAGACAGACAGATAGATAGACAAATAGATCGATAGGCATACACATAGATAAATGGTAGTCAACCAGTTAGTTAGTTAGGTAGGTAGATAGTCAGACAGACATACACATAGACAAACAGATAGATAGATAGATAGGTAAATATATAGATAGATAAAGAGATAGACATACAAATAAATAGGAAGAAAAACAAACACATAAAGAGACTATAGATAGGTAGATATATATACAATTTGATAAATAGATAAATAGATGGATAGATAGATAGATAGACTTATTGATAAATAGTTATATACATAGATATAAAGATAGATAGATAGATAGATAGTTAAATAGAAAGATAAATAGATAGATAGATAGATAGATATATAGACATATAGATATACAACTACATAGAAAGATAGCTAGATAGATTGATATAAAGAATGATAGACCGAATAATATTGAAATTGATAATGAGATTAATAGATACATAGATTGAAAGACAGACAGATAAATAGATAGATGGATAGATATATATATTTTTATATAGATAGATAGATAGATAAGCAAATAGATGGACAAATAAATAGACATGTAGCTACATAGACAGATAGATAGACAGACACACAGATTGATAGATAGTTAAAAATTTTATCAAATAGGTAGATAGATAGATATAGAGACATATAGATAGATAGACAGAAAATAGACAAAAAAAATGATTGATTGAATGTTAGATAGATAGATAGACATATCGATAGACATACGGATAGATAAATAAATAGGTAGATAGATAGATAGATAGAAACATTGATAGATAGATAGAGAGATTGAAAGATAGATATATAAATAGATATAGATATATATATATATATATATATATATATATATATATATATATATATATATATATATATAGATAAATAGATAGATAGATTGATTGATTGACATGTAGATAGAAAGATAGATTGATAGATATATAGACATATATATAGATTAATAGATATACAAATAAAAAGTCAGATAGAAAGATAGATAAATAGATAGCTAGATAGCTAGACTGATAGAGAGATAGAAAGAGAGATAGATAGATAGATAGATAGATAGACATATAAATAAATAGATTGACGGATAGATATACAGATAGATAGACAAATAGATAGATAGATAGATTGATTGATTAAATGACTAAAAGACTGATAGATAGATAGATACATTGATAGATAGATAGTTAGTTAGATAGATAAATAGATTGATTGATTGACAGACAGATAGATAGATAGACAAATAGATTGATTGAAAAACATATAAATAGATACATAGATAGACAAATAGGTAGACATACATATAGATAGACACACATACAATTTATCAATTAGTCACGCATCTAGATAGTCAGGTAGGCAGGCAGACATAGAGAAATAAGCAAATAGACAGACAAACACACATAAAGAAAGAAATATTAAAAAAATAGACAGATAGTTAGACAAATAAATAGATAGTTAGACAAACATATAGACACACTATTAATAGGCATATATGTAGACATTTTCATAAATAGATTAATAGACAGATTCATAGATTGATAGATAAACAAATAGAAAGACAAATAGATCAATAGATTGATAGACATATAGATGAATAGATAGATAGACAAATTACTAGATATATTGTGAAAAAAAATGATAGTCACAATAATAGATAGATAGATAGACATATATAAAGTTAGATAGATGGACAAATAGATATATAGATAGATAGGCAGGCAGACATACATTCAAGTAGATATACAAATAGATAGAAAGATAGATTGATTGATAGATTTATAAACAGATAGATAGATATATACGTAGATAGATAGAATGATTGGTTGATAGACATATAGATATACAGATAGATAGATTGATTGATTGACATATCAATAGATTGAAAAATTAATAGCTAGATAGACATATAGACAGATAGATTGATTGATTGATTGACAAATAGTTAGACATATTAGATAAATATAAAGACACTCTAAGAAAAAGCTCAAATAGCTAGAGAAATTTCACTAGCTATATGGGCTTTTTCCATTGCTAAAAAGGAATAATGACTAAAATTATCCAAAGCTAAAGTGCTCATTATATAATATTAAGCAGAATATAATTCCTTAGAATTTTTTAAACCACAAAAATTCCCTAGATAACTATTTTTTTCCTTGCTAATTTTGATCTTATTAAGAATAGTAATTAATATTTTTCTATTAGATACATACATATAATTCCCTAGCTAATTAGCGAGGAAATATTCTCTAGCAATTTTCATTCCAAAGCTATTTTTACAATTTTTTTTACAAAAAATTTGATTACTTATTTTTAAATCTTTATATTAAATTGAATAAAAATATATACTTCAAACAATTTTTTATAGTTAACAAAAAGCAAAAGAATTTCAGAAATTATTCTGATATAATTGTTACATAGTTAAAGCAAAATAATTTCAGAAATTATTCTGATATAATTGTTAAATAGTTAAAGCAAAAACATAACATAGGTATATAATCATTTAAAATAAAATCATCATCCTCATCATTAGTTGATGCATTTGTGCTAGCCTCTCCTGCATTTTTTCTCTGCTGGAACTTTGTGTGCTATCTGTCTCATCGAGACCGCTAACTATGACTCCATATAGGACCACTGCTATTGTATTATATATGGTACTTCTCAATAAATTTATTTTGAACTTCTTCAACAACATATCTATTAACACTGAAATCACAAACCAAAGCCACAATATTATAAACTAATGAAGGCAGCTCTAATCACAAAAGAAAACCTAACACATGTGAAAAAAATATTACTTATTTCTAGATGCACTGGTTGACCAAATCCAGCAGCTAAAGCATCTACAACAAGTTTATCTCCCAATTTTACGCACTTTACCGATATCTTTTCATTCTATTTAGGGGCTGCATGTATTTAATAGTACTTATCATCGAAGATGTTCCAGTCCCACGTCCGAGTCCAACACCATGCTTTTCCCTTCAGTATTAAGGATTAAGACACTCACTGGAGCTTCCAAGTGTCTGACTCCAATACCATTAGCTAACTCATTTCATTATTATGAGACATCACACTTATGTGTCTCATGTTTCCCAAACGTAGATGAATATTTCTTCGCCATGTCCAACAACTCAAACCTAGCAAAATGATATGATGCCATCAATTAACTAGATACATAAAATGATACACAACCAATTATCAACTTGTTTTTTTAAACAAGAATACTAACACATGGAAATAATTGACACTCAATGTAAAGTGAAATATAGAGAGAAGCAGCAAAATGAAATGAGAATCAGCGGAGCAAACAACTGGTGTAAAATGGAAGAAAAAGAAGGGAGCTTTGGATGTACATCATACACCCTTGTTGTTGAGGTTGAGCAACCAGCACCAGCATCAAAATGTCCACCTTAATAAACAAACAAACACCAAAAACAAGCACCACAATTGAGAGAGTGGTTGCATCAATTTGTGTTGGCTCATTGTAAATGAAGTAATCTGGCATTATTTTGATCTTATATGGCTCTCCTCTTCTCGGCACAAGCTCAAACTACATCAATTTTAAGGCTCAAATAGCAACAATTTTAAGGCTCAAACAATATCAACACAAACAAAAAAATTGTCATTTCACAGTAAAAACATTTCAAAAAATAAAAACAAAAACAAAAACAAAATCAAAATAAAAATCAAAATACTGGATGAGTCATCACCTCAGCATGTTGTGCACCACCACCATGCATCTGTAGGTGACTCTGCATGGCTCCTATCACACATTGTGCATGCATACTGCCCTTATGCAAGAAGTTGTTGCCCAGATTGTGCACGCACCTGCTACCTTGTATTTCTTTTGTTATTATAGATAGTGGTGGGCGACCTTCTAGGATTTGTAATTTCTAACTCACATATATATCCATACATCTAATATTATGTTAGCAATTAAAATACAAAAAAAATAAATTAAAATAAACACTCAATAATCAAAATGTCATATAACTAAGATTATTATATAATAGACAAAAATAATTAGTGCAGCTCAAATTAAGTAATCTCTTTAAAAGTATCCAAAATAAAAAAAATAAAAAAAATAAAAAAAATAAAAAAAATAAAAAAAATCATCAAAAATAATATATTCTCTCAACACATGTTTATATATAAATCACTATCTCCTCAAATGTCATTATATTTAACATTTTTCAAATGACTAAATTGACTCTCTTATAAATAAAGAATTATGATGGATTTACTATCAAAACTAAGAGGAGCTCAAATAGAGTGTGAGAAACATGTGCAAAATTTCATCAACCTCGAAAGAGATCTCAATCTTTCATAGCTTATCGCATGTCTAAGTATGTTAAATATAACATGATATAAATTTATTATAAAAAATGTATTAAATTAATTATACAGATAATATATGTAATATAAAATTAGATAATTACAAGATATTTGAATTTTTTTTGACACTCTCATATTTAATAGATTAAAAATTATTTCTTTTGTGAAATAAAATTAATTTTTTATGAACATATGTTATCATTATTCCAAAAAAAATATAAAAATATACAAAAAAGTCTTGCATTTCAACTTTCATAAAAAAATATTACTTAGATTCAAATGTATTAAGTTTAAGGGAAAACAATTGCATAGAATGTATCAATCTATGGTCATGGAAAATAGATCAATAATATAAATTTTTTCATAGGTAACAAACAAAACTTATCTTGTAAATAAAAATAATCAAGTAATTGTTGTTTTCTAATTTATATTAAACATGGTTAGTGAAGGATTAACCATTTTAACAAAATAATTGGGTCAGTTAATTAGGTCATGAGTCATGAGTGCCCAAAAACAACTCATGCCTAGGACCTAAGTAGCTATGCACATGCATTGTATTGGGTAATGAGTCAGAATGGTCCGACCATGACCTTAACACAAACAATTCTTAGGCAAGAGTAATGGGTCACAAGTAGCACATTGGGCTAGCCCACACCACAACCATAAATGGCATATAGGGCCACTAAATGTGGCTCAACAAAACCCATGGTCACATGCTATACACGAACATGCCATGCTGAACTAGTTAGATACTCATACCCACGATAAAATGCTCATATGAGTGCCCCAAAGACTATGTCACTTCATCAAAACTCTAGACCTATGATACAAGACCTGATGACCATAATCAATGACAAATGGTGAAAGTATATAGAATCTATGACCTATCAAAGTTATTACATTACACAATATATTTTTTAAATTATTTATTTAAAAAATGAATACAAGAATACATAAAAATTTTATTAGAGCACTTCTTTTTACTATGACATCCTTTTTTTAAGTGCAAAACATGAATCCAAACAAAAAGTAATCTCAAAGTTTTTCATATTATGATTTATCTCAATCCTAAAAATAATTTAAGTGAAGGAAAAATCAACATTTGTTTACCTTGCAATCTGAATTAGTTGACACAAATTATCCTAGTGATAAAGAAGCTTCCCTCTGACTCTAAAAGCAACATGTGCTATTTATCACGAAAACCCTTTAGAGAATTATTGAAAGAAAATTTAAATAGAAAAATTACAGTAAATCAAAGTAATTTAGATAGTAACTTTGGATAATGATATAAAAATAGAATTTGATCAGATACATAATGAATAGAGATTCAATTTTCCAAAAAATGATACAAATGGAAGGACCTAAGCAAATAGATAACAAGTTGCAATGCCCTAGTAGATAGAACTTCTTTCTTAATGTTTGGAGATGAGTGAACCAAATTTTCAATCACACCTACCTGCAATAATAAAAATAATTGGTCCAAATAAAAAAATAAAGGCCAAGATCAAAATTTTAGAATAATAATAACTAAAAAAATAATTGAGGTCTCAATTTTTAAGTAAAGTAACTACTTCATAATGTATAGCAACATCTTCTGAGCACAACATTAAGATGAGAGTGGGAAAAGAATTGCACTCGAAAATCTGAAAAGTCAAAAAAAAATGCATTATTTCATAAATAAAAAAATATTATATTATAATATAGTATTTCATATATATATATATATATATATATATATTGGTTATAATTTTTTAAGAATTCAATTTAGTTTTTATGAATATAATATGAAATAATTATAAAGGCATTAAATTTTATATTATTTGATATAATTTATAATTTATAAAATTCCAAAATTTACTTATAGTGATAAGATCATTAAAAAAAAGTTATATTTATTATTTTAATAAAAATAGAATATTAAAAGCTAATAGTAAAGCTCTTACTAAATTGTTTATTTCTTATAAATTCAGTAGGGACAAAAAATAAAACTTGAATTCAAATCAACTTAGGGTCAATTTGGTAAAGCTTTTCAAAAGTGTTTATATGGCTAAAAATAATTGTAAGTATTTTTAGGACAAAAAAATTTCATTAGTCATATTTTAAATAACTCATTTGAAATCCTAAAAAATACTTGAAGTGTTCTTTTAATAACAACATTGAGATATTTATTTTTTAAATCAACAAAATTTTTCTTGAAGTAACTAAAATATTTATGTATTAATCTTTAAATATGAATTTATTTTCTTTTAAATTTTATTAAAAATTTGAAATTTTTCATATAATTCAAAACTTTCAAATCTCTTAGTAATTATTTTTTTAAAAGATTTTTATAATCATAAAAATATATATTTAACATTAAATAAAATAAATACTTACTTGTTTATTTGTTAATTTAAATATTTTTATAAATTTTTTATTTAATCATAAAATTAATTATTTTAGCTTTTTGATAGTAGTAATTTTTATTTATGTTCATTTATTAATTAAAATAACATAAATAATGATTATAAATACATAAATAATTATTTAATGTTTTTTAATACAAATATTAAAATTTTGTAATTAAATATTTTAGAAATATATGTTGTATAATTTTTTTTTAATTTTATAATCATAAAAATAGTTATTTTTATCTATATTAATATAAATTTGTATTTGTATTTATATATATATTTGAAATTATTTATTTATAATATCCTATTTTTATAATTATATGAGGAGAATGTGCCTTCTAAGGAACGAACATCCATAGACCATGACAAACCTTTAATATACAAAATTATATAAAATATTTAAATAGATAATATATAAAAAAAATTAAATAAGTAAAGATTAACAATGGAAAGTATCCCCAGCCCAAATAGCTAGAAAAAAATTCATAGTTAAATGCACATATTTTGTTAAAATTATCTTTTAAGGAATAATCACTTGCAATTAAATATAAAATTGTAAAAAAATATAAAATATTATTTAGCAAGGGAATTTGTCTCGAACTAATTAGCTAGGGATCATCTATCTCTAAAGTCATTACTAAAATGCCCAACATTCTTTGCGAGAAAATTAATGATAATTTTAGCTAGGGATAATTTTCAATAAAAAAATTTTGACTCTAATCCATCACAAATCCATCACAAATATATAATTCAATGCAAAATTAAACATCTCTTACTATTCCCTTGCTAATTATCAAGGGATTTTTTCTCTAAATAAATTTCCATAGCTAAACAAATATTTTTTTAGTGAGATAAATAACGAGATAGATAGACAAATGGATAGACAGATAGATAGATAGATAGATAGATATATAGATTGATATATAAATAGACTAATAAATAGACAAAAAATATTGATAGATAGATAGAGTGATAGATAGATAAAAAGATAGATAGACAGATATATAGACCAGAAGAAAGTCTGATAGATAGATAAATAAATAGATATATAGATAGACATATAGATAAAAGATAGATAGATAGATAGATAAATAGAGATATAGATAGATAAATAGATAACAAAATAAACAAAAGAAAAGATAGATAGTCAGAAAGAAAGATAGACATATATACAGATAAAAAGTCATATAGTCAGTTAGTTAGGCAGGTAGATAGTAAGATAGGTAAGAAGACAGACATAGAAATATACAGACAGATATACAAATAGACAAAAAGATAGACAGATGAAAATTACACAGACAATAAATAGGTAGATATATAGACAGATTGATAGATTGATTGATAGACAGATTGATAGATAAATTGATAAACATATTTATATATACAAAGATAGATGGACAGACAGACAAATAGATAGATAGATATAAAGGCTAATAAATAGATAGATATAAAGACAAATAGATAGATAGTTAGAAAGATAGATTGACAAATGAATAAAGAGTTACATAGATAAACAGACAGACAAAAATATAAATAGATAGATGTATATAAAAATAGATTTACAAATAGATAAAAAAGATAGATAGAAAGATAAAAAGATAGATAGATAGATAGGTAGATCGATTGATAGATAGAATGATATATAGATTGGTAGATAGATTGATAGATAGATTGATAGAAAAATAGAGATAGATTGATAGATAGATAGACAGACAAAAAGATAGATAGATAGAGAGATAGATAGATAGATACATACATACATACATAGATAAATAGATATATATATAGAAAGATAAATAGACATATAGATAGAGAGAGAGAGAGATAGATTGAGAGATAGTTAGGTAGATAGATAGAAAGATAGA
Source organism: Sapria himalayana (assembly GCA_029783825.1). Lineage (NCBI taxonomy): Eukaryota > Viridiplantae > Streptophyta > Magnoliopsida > Malpighiales > Rafflesiaceae > Sapria > Sapria himalayana. The sequence goes on from JAREIK010000010.1 coordinate 1,056,314, forward strand.
GAAATAGACACACAGATAGAAAGAAAAAAAGTTTGATAGATATATTGAGAGTTTGATAGGTAGATAGATAGATTTATAGATTTATAGTTAGACATATTGATAGAAAGATAGATAGATATAAATAAAGATAAATGGATAGATGAACAGATAGATGGTCAGAAAGATAGAGATATAGAAAGACAGTCAGATAGATATATAGATAGATATATAGATATATAGAAGGATAGATTGATAAATAGATAGATGGATAGAAATGTAGATAGATAGATAGATAAATAGATAGATAGATAGAGAGATAGACAAATAGATATATAGAAAGATAGATATATAGATAGACAAATAGATAGATCGAATGATACACAAATAGATAGACATAAAGATAGAGAGAAAGATAGACAGATAGAGAGATAGATAGATATATAGAAAAATAGATATACAGATAGGCAGATAGCTAGATATAGAGATAAATAGACATATATATAGACAAACAGATAGACAGACAGATTGATTGATTGATTGATAGTAAGATAGATAGATAAATAGATAGAAAGAACCCTAGATAGATTAATTAGCAGATATATAGAAAGAAAGAAAGATAGATAGATAGATAGATAGATAGGCAGATAGATAGATAGATATATAGATAGATAGGCAGATAAATAGATGGATAGATAGACATATAGACAAATAGATAGATAGACAGTTAGATACAAAAACATAATGATAAATAGATTTATTACAAAAAGATAAATAGATTAATAGATAGATAGATATATACACAGATAATAGACAAATAGAATGAATGATGATACACAAATTTATAGAAAAATTGATAGACAAATAAATAGACAGATTGATATACAAATTGATTAATAGATTCATAGACACATAGATTGATAATTTGATAGACATATAGATAAATAGATAGATATTTAGACAAATAGATAGATAAAGAAATAGAGAAAAGATCTATAGATTATTAGACATATAAATAGATTAAAAGATAGACATATAGAAAGAACGATAGAAAGGTAAATAGAAAAAAAGATTGAAAGATAGATAAATTGACTGATAGATAGACATATAGATAGAAAGTTAGATAGTCAGATAGATATATAGAAATATAGATAAATATTTAGATAGATATATAGATAGATAAAGTGATAGATAGATAAAAGACAAATAGATAGACACATAAATAAACAAATAGATAGATAGATAGATATATAGAAAGATAAATAGATAGATAGACATATAGATAGACATAAAGATAGATAGATATATAGATATATAGACATATTGATTGATAGATAGGTAAAAAGATAGATAGATAGATAGACAGATAGATAGATACATAGATAGATATTTTGATAGACATATTGATAGAAAGAATGATAGATAGAAATATTGAATGATTGATAAGTAGATTGATAGAAAGATAGATAAATAAATAAATAGATAGATAAACAAACAGATAGATAGACATATAGATAGATAGATAGATAGATAAATATAAAGATAAATAGATAGACAGACAGATAGATAGATAGACAGATTAATAGACAAATTTCTTGATAGATTGATAGATAGATTTATAGCCAGATTCATAGACATTTAGATAGATAGATTGATAGACATATAGATAGACATATAGATAGACATATAGATAGATAGACAAATAGATTGATAGATTATTAAATATAAAGATTGATAGTGATATAAATGATAGATTGACAAATACATAGACAAATAGAAAGAAAGGTTGAAATATAGATATATAGAAAGACATAAAGATTTATAGATAGATAGTTAGATATAAAGATAGATAGAAATATATATAGATAGATAGATATAGAGATAGACAGACAGACAGACAGATAGATAATTAGATATATAGATTTATAGATAGATACATAGATAGATAGATAGACAGATAAATAGATAGATATAAGATAGATAGATAGACATATAAATATAAATATATATATATATATATATATATTTATATGTGTGTGTGTGAATATATATATATATATATATATATATATATATATATTTATTTATTTATTTATTTCTTTCTATGTGTCTATCTACATGTGTATCTATATGTCTATCTATCTGTCTATCTATCTATCTGTCTGTCTGTCTATCTATTTGTCTATATCTATCTATGTGTTTGTCTATATCTTTATTTGTCGATATATATGTCTATCTATCTATTTGTATATCTATTTATCTATTTATCTGTCTATCTAATTTTCAATATGTATATCTATCTATATGTCTATCTAACTATCTATTTGTCTTTCTATCTATCTATTTATATAACTATATATATATATATATATATATTCTAGCATTCTTTTTTTAGTAAACCTATCTATATATTTATTTGTCTATCTATCTGATAATCTACTTCTTAATCTATCGATAAATCTTTCTATCTATCTAGCTACAATCTATCTATCTATCTATTTCTCTAATTATCTTTTTATCAATTTATCTATCTATCTTGTGTCTATCTATCAGTTTGTCTAATTATCTATCTGTCTATATATCTATCTGTTTATCTATCTATTATGTATCAGTCTATCTTCTATCTATCTATCAATTTTTATATCAGTCTAATAATTGATCTATCTATCTATAAATCTTTATGTCTGTCTATCATTTTATATATCTATTAGTTTGTTTGTATATATATATATATATATATATATATATATATGTTAGTCTCTATGTATATCTGACTAGCTGTCTGTCTGTTGCCTAACTAACTTTATGCCTGCTTGACAATCTATCTATCTATTTGATTGTATTTCTATCTATCTATCTTTATGCATGTCTATCTAATGATTTATCTATCTATATACTTGACTATCTATCTATAAAGCTGTCTATCTATCTATCTATCTGTCTATATATCTATATATATATATATATATATATATATATATATATCTATCTATCTATATATATATCTATCTATCTATATATATATCTATCTATCTATCTATCTATTTGTATATATATATATATATATATATATATATATATATATATATATATCTACCTTTCTATCTATCTAATTGTCTCTCTTTCTATCTATCATTATGTTCTATCTATCTAATTATTTATCTGTAAAATTTTTTTGTATATATCTATCTATCTTTCTGGCTAACTATCTATTTATCTATAAGTTTATAATTCAATCTATCTATCTGTGTATATCTTTCTATATATTTATCTATTTTCCTATCTATCTATTTATCTATCTATGTATATGTATATCTATCTATCTCCATATCTATTTGTCTATCTATCTGTCTATATATATATATCTGTCTGTCTGTCTATCTTTATGTCTATCTTATTTGTCTATCAATCTATTTATATAAGTTTTTATGTTTCGTTATATCTTTATATCTATCTATCTACTTGTCAATATATTTGTCTATATATCTATCTATATATCTTTTTATATGTCTATCTATCTCTCTATCTGTCATATATCTTACTATCTATCTGTATATCTAATAATATGTCAATCTATTTGTATATCTATATGTCTCTATGTCTATCTATCAATTTATTTGTCCATCTATATGTTTTTGAATCAATCAATCTATCTATCTATCTTTCAATCTATCTATCAATTTATCTATCTATCTGTCAATTAATTTGTCTCTCAATCTATGTATTTATCTATCTTCCATTCTGTCTATCAATCTATCTATATATCTATCTATTTATCTACCTATCTATTTATATGACGATATATATTTCTATCAATCTATTTTTATATTTATTTATCTTTCAATTTATCAATCAATTAATCTATCTATCTATTTATCTATCTATCTCTTTATGTATCTTTCTGTCTATCAATCTATTTATCAATCAATAAACTATCTATATAATATATCAATTTGTATATCAAAATGTCTATCTATCTATTTATATATTTGTCCATCCATCTATCTATCTATTAGTTTATCTGTTTGTCTATATGTCTGGCTTTCTATCTATCTATGTGTCTTGATGTTTTTCTAAATGCGTGACTATTTGTATACCTGCCTATCTATTTCATTGACTATCTTCATGTTTGTCTATATCTCTATATATATACTATCTATTAATGTATATGTTTATCTATATCATTATCTCTCTATCTATCTATCTATCTATATAGCTATCTTTTTATCTATTTATATATCTATCTTTCTATATATATATATATCTATCTATCTATCTATCTAACTGTCTATCTATCTATCAATATATTTATCAATCTATCTGTCTATATATCTATTTGTCTAAGTATCTATCTATATATCTATCTATATTTATTTATGTCAATCAATATATCTATCTATCTATCTAATATTACTATTAATCTGTCTATCTATATGTCTATCAAATTATCTATCAATCTATCTACTAATCTATATATCAATATACCTATCAAATTGTCTATCAATTTATCAATCTAACAATCTATAAAAATGTCTCCCTATTTGTCTATCGCTCTATCTGTTTATCTATCAATCTATATATCTATTTGTTTATCTATTGGTCTATCTATCTCTCTATTTGTCTATCTATTTGTGTGTCTTTTATATATTTATTTATATATAGATATTTATAAATCTGTCTAGTTATCTATCTATTAATCTTTCTATCTATATGTCTCTCCATGTATTTATCTATCTATCATTCTATTAGTCAGTGTATTTATCTGTCTATCTATTTGTCTATTAAGTTTTTATATTTTTGCCTATCTATCTATCTTTATTTAAATCAATATATTTGTCTCTCTGTTTCACAATATTTCTATATATCTATCTACCTATATGTCTATCTAGTTATTTATATATCTATCTATCGATTTGTCAATTAATCTATCTATCTATGTATTAATTGTCTATCTATCTCTACATCTTACTATTTATCTAGTTGTCTATGTATCTGTCTGTCTATATCTCTATATATCAATCTATCTATCTATCTTTTAAACTGACTAACAATCTATCTTTCATTATATCATTCAATCTGTCTATCAATATGTCTATCTATTTATATATAAATCTATCTATCATTTTATCTTTCATTTAGTCATTCTATCTGTCTATCTACTATCTATCTTTCTATTTAACTATTTATCTATTCGACCTATCTATCTATCTATCTAATTTTCTATCTATATGTCTATCTATTTATTTATATATCTATCTATCTATCAATCAATCTGTCTATCAATATGTATATTGATATGCCTATTAATCTATCTATCTATCTATCTATCTGTATATCTGCCTTTTTATCTATCTATTTATCATTCTAATTACTTATTTGTATGTCTGTTTATCTTCTTGTCTGTATGTCTATCTATCTGTCTATCTACCTCACTACCTGATTATTTGCCTACCTGAGTTTCTATCCATATGTTTATCTTTTTGTTTATCCTTCTATCTTTCTATATATCTATCTATATCTCTGTGGATTTATTTGCTTTTCTATTTGTCTATGGATCTCTCTATTTATCTATCTGTCTATCTATCTTTATATTAAATGACTATGTATTGGTCTATCTATCTATCTATCTATTTGTTAATATATCTTTCAATCAATCAATCAATCTATATATTTATATATCTATCTATTTGTATATCTATCTTTCTAACTATATATATGTGTATCTATCTGCTTATCTACCAACCGATCTAAATCTCTATCTATCTATTTGTCTATCTATCTATCTATATGTATATCTATTTATCTAATAACCTATCTATTTATCTATCTATCTAACTATCTAACTTTATTTCTATCTATCTATTTATCCATATATGTTTATATCTATTTATCTATCTTTTTTATATCTTCCTATCTATTTCTTTATCTTTCTATTTATTTATCTTCTAGTATATCTATCTATATATCTATCAGATTATGTATGTATCTATCTATTTGTCTATCTATCTATCTATCAATATGTCTTTATATCTATTTATCTATATGTCTATCTATTTGTCTATCTATCTGTCTATCTATCTGATTATATATCTAACTATTTATATATATATATATATATCATCTTATCCATCTATCCATCTATATATCTGTCAATTTATTTTCTATCTATCTATATGATCTATATCTTTATCTATCTATTTATCTATCTCTCTAACTATTAATCTATCTATCTATTCTTTCTATCTATCTAATTATCAAACAATATATCATCTGTCTATTTATTGACCTATCAATCTAATCTATCTATATGTATATCTATTTTCAATCTATATTTATATTAGTCTTTCTATTTGTTTGTCTTTCTATCTATCTATTAGTCTGTGAATCAATCTATCTTTCTATTTATCTAGCTGTTTATGTATCTATGTATCTATCTATCTATCTATTTGTCTATCTCTTTATCTATCTAACTTTTTATCTATGTATCAATCTATTTATCTATATATCTTTATGCCTATATATCTATCTATGTATCAATGTATTAATTTATTTATCTATATGTATATCTATCTGTCAATCTATCTTTCTATCTATCTGTATATATATATATGTCTATTTATCTCTCTACTTATCTATCTTTCAATTTGTATATCAATCTATCTATCAAATTGTATATCTATCTGTCTGTCTATCTATCTATTGTCAATTTTTCTATCTATTTGCCTCT